>CAUYQG010071236.1:0-29419 GCA_963574415.1 Tarsius wallacei | reverse complement strand
GATTTTTGGTCCCCTCAATAAATCCTTCAAAAAATAAACATGGCCAGGATCGGTGGCTCAGCCTGTAATCCCGCGCTTTGGGAGGCCGAGGTTAGTGAATTGCCTGAGCCCGTGGGTTCGAGACCCGCCTGGGCAACTTGGCGAGACCTCATCTCTACAATAAATCAAAAAATTGGCAGGGCGTGGTAGCGCACGCCTGTAGTTCCGGCTAATTGGAAAGCTGAGGCAGAAGGATCGCCAGAGCCCAGCAGGTCGAGGCTGCGGTGGCCGGGAGAGGCCACTGCACTCCAGTCTGGGCGACAGAGTGAGACTCCAACTCAAAAAAATAAATAAATAAATAAATATGAAAAAATTAAAAAATAAAAATTATGTATCAATACTTATTCCTTAATTGTGATAAGTGTACCACACTAATGTAAGATGTTAATCATAAGGAAAAACAGATGTGGAGTGCTATGATGCGAATGTGTCCCCTACAATATATGCGTTGAAAACTTTTTTTTTTTGAGTTGTGGTCTCACTCTGTTGCCCAGGCTGGAGTGCAGGGATACACTCATGGCCACCGCAGTCTTGACCTGCTGGGCTCAGTCAATCCTTCCACCTCAGCCTTCCAAGTAGCTGGAACTACAGGCATGCACCACCACACCCGGCTAATTTTTTGATTTACTGTAGAGATGAGGCCTTGCCAAATTGCCCAGGCTGGTCTCAAACCCGTGGGCTCAGGCAATCCTCTGAACTTAGCCTCCCAAAGTGCTGATATTATAGGTGTGAGCCACTGCAGCCAGCCAAAAACTTTTTTTCAAATAGAATCTCTCTGTGTCTCTCAGGCTGGAGTGCAGTGGCACAATCATAGGTCACAGTAGCCTCAAAGGACCCTCCTGCCTCAGGCTCCCCAGTAGCTAAAATGATAGGCATGCACCACCATGCCTAGCTAATTTTTTTTAAATTACTTTTGGTAGAGATAAAGTCTTGCTACATTGTCCAAACTGGTCTCAAATTCCTGGGCTCCAGCAATTGTCCTGCCCCAGTCTGTATGGTGGAAACTTATTCTCCCAAGCAATGGGGTTGGAAGATGGGGCCTGATGGGAGGTGTTTAGATCATGAGGGTGAAGCCTTTATGAATGGATTAAGGCTGCTGTGAAGAGGACTTTTGGGAGTGGGTTCTCTCTTTTTCTTCTCCAGCAATTCATGCCCCTTTTCAGCCCTTCTGTCTTCAGTCATGTGAGGGCACAGCAAGAAGGCCCTCATTGGATGCCAGCACCTTGATCTTGGACTTCCCATCTTTCAGAACTGTGAGAGAATACTTTTCTGTTCTTTATAAATTACCCAGTCTATGGCATTCTGTTATAGTAGCACAAAACAGCCTAGGACATGAAACACATGGGAATTTTCTGGGGTATATAGGAATTCTCTGGACTATTTCACAATTTTTCTGTAAGTCCAACTATTCTAAAATTATACATTTATTTTAAAAATATATTTGTGTGCTCAGAGTATAACACTACCTAATGTCCTGAGATTAATATACTTAATAATAGAATCTAGTTTTCTGTGAGTATTCAGCTGATAAGTGAAAAATTGCCAGGTCATATATTCAGTCATGCAATAGCTCAAGAGAACACGCCATCAACTGAAACTACCCTTTTGTAAAGAGAAAGGTACTTTATTAAGAGATGGGAATGGGCCAGGCACAGTGGCTCCCAGAAATTTGGGAGGCCAAGGTGAGAGGATTGCCTGAGCCCATGGGTTCAAGACCAGCCTGGGCAATTTGGCAAGACCTCATCTCTATAGTAAATCAAAAAATTCGCCGGGCATAGTGGCACGTGCCTGTAGTTCCAGCTGCTTGGAAGGTTGAGGCAGAAGGATCGCCTGAGCCCAGCAGGTCAAGGCTGCGGTGGTCGTGAGTGTGCCACTGCCTCCAGCCTAGGTGATAGAGTGAGACTCCAACTCAAAAGAAAAAAAAAAGAGAGAGAGAGATGGGAATGTAGAAAGAACTATATACAGCAAAGAATCTTCCTTGCCTCTGGTATATATGAGTTATCACCAACAGGAATAAACAGTAGGGATACATTCCAAGGGCAGAATGTATTCCTCTAACTTCTAACAAAAGGTTCTTCTCTATCACGATGAAAAATTTTTACAATTATACTGCAATATGTAATGAAGTCTATTTTAGATTATTTTGAGGTTTCTTTTTCTTTTCTGTTTTTTTTTTTTCTTTTTCCACATGTTTTGCCATTTTTCTTGGCAGTGATATTTTTTAAATTTCCCAATGTGTTTATTTGGTGACGTGAAGAAGAGTCTTTGTACACTGTCTACTCTGAATGAAAGCAAATTGGGAAGTTCACAGCTTGTTGACAATATTGAGCACCGGTTTGATGTCTTAAAAAAGCAGACCTGTTTCCTGTGCTAACCTCAGGGCAGGAGGTGGAAAAGGCTACTTCCCAACAGGTTTCCACCTTGGACTAAACACCAAATTAAAGTAAATGAGACACATGTAACACATCTTTCCCTCACCACTCAATTAAATCATACATTGAAATAGTTTCTTGTTCATGTAGTCAAAATGTTTTAAATTAACATTAGTGGTTTTTTTGTTTGAAAGCAACTGCAACTTCTGTTGATGAAGTCATTTGTTTTCCTACAAATAACCACTGGTTTCCTGCAGTACTTCTGTAACTGCCTTATAAGAATCATATGGGCTTTGGGAGGCCGAGGTGAAAGGATTGCCTGAGCCCACGGGTTCAAGACCAGCCTGGGCAACTTGGCGAGACCTTGTCTCTACCATAAATCAAAAAAATTAGCCGGGCACGATGGCACGTGCCTGTAGTTCCAGCTACTTGGAAGGCTGAGGTGGAAGGGTTGCCTAAGCCCAGTGGAGGCTGCGGTGGCCATCAGCATGCTACTGCACCCCATTCTGGGTGACAGAGTGAGACTCAACTCAAAAAAAAAAAAAAGGACTCATATGGGCCACTTGTCAAAATGCAGATTCTCATACCCAGAATTGATTTGTTTGTTTATTTATTTATTTATACGTGAGTCTCATTTTGTCACCCAGGCTGGAGTATACCGCAGCCTTGACCTGCTGGACTCAGGTGGTCCTTCCACCTCAGCCTTCCAAGTAGCCGGAACTAAGGTGTGCATCACCAGTCCCGGCTAATTTTTTAAAATTTATCGTAGAGTCGAGATCTCACTAAGTTTCCCAGTCTGGTCTCAAACCTCCAGACTTAGGCAACTGTCTCGCCTCCACCTCCCACAGTGCTGGGAGTACAGACATGAGCTACCACGCCCGGCCTGGACTGCTTTTAAGACTACTCATGCTTCAGCCTCCCCCTTTTGCACCTAAGAGGTTCATTTTTTTTTCTGGGTGGAGCATGCACACCAGTGTCTTTTTAACTTCCCTTGGTTGATACTAGTGTGCAACCGGGATCAAAAACCACTAGCCTTGTGTTTGGAGTCAAAATTATTAGAAAAACCTTAGGCTTTCTTTAAAACACATTGGCTGCTGAACACAAACTGTGGAGCAGAAAATCCCACAAAGAGTTTACATGAAATTAGATGGTCCTGCTGGTTGCACAACATAGTGAATGCACTGAAAACCACAAACGTGTACCTCTTAAAGTGGTGTGTTTTATGCTATGTAAAGTGTATCCTTTAAAATGCTCTGAAAAAAGAGCACACACTGTACGACCGTGTATGTAAATTTTTAAAACAGACATATCTAAAGCAAGTGTTAGAATCGAGGTGAGTGGTTACTTTGGGGGAGGAGGGAGGAAACAGTGACTGGCAAGGCGAACAAGAGGGCCTCTGGGGTGCCGGTAGCCTTCTCATTCCTCACCCTGGGTGGTGGTTCCTCTGTGAGCATTCATTTTTGAGCTGTCTATTTATGGCTTGTGTTTGGGAAGACTCTGAGTCATCAAGAGAAGGCTAAAACCCATTCAGGCTCCTCCACTCGGGAATGCAGGAAAGACTGACTAAGATTCTAGCTCAACCCATCATCAAAGCAATGTCTCCTGAGGCGTGAAGATAATTTTTGACAGTAAAGGACATTTAATATTGGAATCGGTTTCCAAGGGAGTCTCCCGTCTCTGCCCTCAGACCTCTCTGAAAAACAGCCTTGCTGTTGAATCAGTTCTGTTTGGGGACGATATCTTGTGGCAGTTTGTCAGAAAATATTTTAGACCAAATCGAGTAGTCTATCTTTAATTTATATTTACCTTTTATTCTTGAAATCAAAAAATAAGACAGGGGCCGGGCTCGGTGGCTCAGCCTGTAATCCCTCGCTTGGGGAGGCTGAGGTGAGTGGATTGCCTGAGCCCGCGGGTTCAAGACCCGCCTGAGCAACTTGGCGAGACCGCATCTCTACAATAAATCAAAAATTAGCCGGGCGTGGTAGCGCGCACCTGTAGTTCCAGCTACTTGGAAGGCTGAGGCGGAAGGATCGCTGGAGCCCAGCAGGTCGAGGCTGCGGTGGCTAGGAGCGGCCACTGCACTCCAGTCTGGGCAAGAGTGAGACTCCAACTAAAAAAAATAATAATAATAAGACAGGGCAAAAACCCAGAGATTCTTGAATTCCCATACCAGGACAATTGCCAAAGAGACTTAGGTAATTCACATATTTTTAGTTACAGCAAACTTTATTGTCATCTAGTATATCATTCATCAAGCTGAATTTCCCTAAGCGCCATTTAATCTTTCTTCTTTCTGTTATTGACACTATGTTTTTCTTAATCGCTGCTAATAAGCTGACAGTCCTATACCCTCCTTCCCTTTTTTTTTACTTATTGCTTTTCCAGCTTCCATGAATTTAGCCGTTTTAGCTTTTCTCACGTTCTTTCTTTATATGCTCCAGAGTTTTATCACTTTACTGCTTCTTTTTATGTTTTCTAACTCTACTCATATGTCTAAGACCTTTCATTTTCCAAAATGACAGCACTATGGTGAGGTTCTAGAAAATGTCCACTTCCTTTTGGAGTCATGCTTGTAAGCTAACACAATATGGTTCAATATTGTTCAACTGACCCCTCTGGCTCTAGAATTATGGCTTTAGACAATTATGTCTTTTGTCAATTTAGCATTGCCACTGATTTCATCATCTGTTTTGTATATTCCTTTTGAAATCTTTTCATGAATTTCCAGAACTCCTTCTTACCACATCGCTTTTAGACTATGCCTTTGTATTCTTATATAGAAGATTTTATTTCTTTTTAGAAAGAAAACAAACAACAATTTTAATTTTGCTTTGTTCTTAGTTGTTCTATTTCCTTGAGGTCATCACTATATTGTAAGTACTCAGAGTAGCCAGATTCAGAGGAAATGACTAATTTTTTTCCAGTTCTCAGTGTTTCCAATTGTTTCTTTATTGATTTACAAATCTATGTCAACTCTTTTATTAATGATGCCATTTATTTTCATGTAAGGAAAATACAATAACAGAAAGAAAGTACATCTCATTTCTCAGCTATTAGGTGAGTATATGCATGTGGGGGGGACCCCAAAACTGGAATTAATTTATAAAAGAATTGGGGTTCTACACTGTTGGCATCCCAAGTTCCCAGGTACCATGATGTCCTTGGTCACCATGTGGGTCTCAGGCTGCCGGTGCAGCCCCGGGGAGACTGCAGCAGCTCGTCCACTGATGCCAGTGGGTTCCTAGAACACCTACCTGGGGTGGGGGAACCTGTACAACAAGGTAGCCTGCTTGTACACCCCCACCCACACACACACATCTCCCCTTATTGAGGATCAAATCCTTGTAGTAACATAGGTAATTTTCTTTTTTTTCTTTTTTTAATTAATTAATTGATTTATTTTTATTGTGTTATTGTGGGGTACAGTTAGGGGTTAGGCATACAAAAATGTTTCGTTCAGAGGTAATTTTCTAACTAGAATGAATTTTATAGATTTTCTCCTCCAATCTCTTCATTTTCCAGATGAGGAAACTGAGGTCCAGAGAAATTCACACAATTAATATATAGCTAACAAAGCCATTTTCTATTATAGTTTTTTATCATTTCATTGTACTTAGTTTACACCTTTTTTAGCTAAGCACTATTTTGCACATGTTAATAATTCTTACTGAGCACACTGAGCCATTTTAGCTTTCTCCTGTATTTTTCATTAAAACGTCTTGGTAAATCAGTTTATTCCTTTTAAATACCAACTGTTGAAGTTGACTGTTTATTTTTATTTTTTTGTACTAAGTATTTTATTGTATGCTGCTACCAGGGTATATAAAACAGTCACCCTTGTGAAATAGAAATTCATGGAAATTTAGAGGTAGATGTCAAAGACTGACAAAAGTAGAAGCTTGTGTGCTATGGCACGTGAGTTGCAGGGATGAGCTTTTGTACAGGCTTCAAATTTCGCGCTCTCCTGAATATTCACTGGTTTGTAAGAAGTGGTTTGGGAAACCTTTTTTATGTTTTATTTTTTTTGAGTCGGAGTCTCACTCTGTCGCCCAGACTGGAGCGCAGCGGCCGCTCCCGGCCACCGCAGCCTCGACCCGCTGGGCTCTGCGATCCTTCCGCCTCCGCCTTCCGAGTAGCCGAACTACAGACACACACCGCCATGCCCGGCCAATTTTTTTGACTTATCATATAGTCAAGGTCTTGTCGTGTTGCCCAGGCGGGTCTCGAACCCGCGGCTCAGGCAGTCCACTCACCTCAGCCGCCCAGCTGAACCACCGAGCCCGGCTTGGGAAAGCTTTGAAAGACTCCGTTTGCTACGAAAAGAGCAGACTTTCTGGGGTCTGAAGGGATTTGAACTTGAAGATGCTCCGGTCAGCAGAGGGTCGTGCTGAGCACTCTGCGACAGAACTGTCTCAAGTCTGCAGCCGCCGGGGAGACTCTCACGCGGCGGAGCCCGGCCTCCAGCCGGAGCCGCTGAACGCTTCTCGTGGCGGCGACGCCGGAGGGGCCCGACGCGGCGAGCAGGCGCCGGCCGCCGGTGGGTCTGGGGCCTCGGGCCGAGGCCGGAGGGGCGGCGCGCGGCAGGGGGCGGGGCTCCCAACCTTGTCTCAGGTTTCCGGTTCCGAAGTTAACTGTTTAAACGCCATTTAATGCGGTTTTTTTTAAGTTGGAGTCTCACTCCATCGCCCAGGCTAGAGTGCAATGGTATGTTCCTGCGAGCCTTCCGTCTCAGCCTTCCCAGTACCCAGAACTAGAGGCACATGCTACCACATCCAGCTAATTTTTCTTTTTTAATTTATTGTAGAGACGAGGTTTCACCAAGTCACCCGGGCTGGTCTCGAACCTGTGGGCTCAGGCAATCCACTGGCCTTGGTCACCCAAAGTGCTGGAATTACAGACTGAGCCACTGAGCCCGGCCTTAATGCATTATTGTGTTAGTATAACTTGAAGAACTTTCTCAAGGCAAAGCATCTTTCTTTGCTGGAGTGATTTTTAATGCATGATTTTCTTTCCTCCACCCTTTCCTGAATGTTCCAAACCTAACCACTCCATTCCTCCACACGATCACACTCCATTTTCCTTTTCATACACATTGGATGACAATAGCAGTGACCTGTACTAAGCGTTGTGTCTATTGTTCCAATTTTTACTGATGAGGCTGCTGAGGCATAGAGGCAGTCTCCACGGCAAGAGTGGAAGGAGGCTCAACTTTCTTGTTCAGACCCAGTGCTCTTCCCACCTCTTTGCTGCCATTTGGCTGGTAGGGTTCAGTGTTGCTCACAAATCTCTCCCTTTGACATATAAGTCTTGATGTCCAGAACTTCAGTGTGGCTAGTTCGTGCCTTTATTCTCCAGCACCCTAGAAGTCAGGTTGATACTGCATGGACCCAAGACCCCACCACACATCACACCGCTAGACTCTCCAGTGTGGCCTGACATCCCCAGATAAACAGACGCTCTTTTCAAGCAGGACACCCTGAGAGCTCAGATATCTCCTCCCCGGAGCTGAGGGCAAAGGCCAGAACACTATTGTAAACGATAGAAAAGTTTATGTTTGTGAAATTGCCAAGGCTGGAAATGTGGGAAAGACATTGACTTCATTTGCTAGAGCTTAGACATCAGCCGTGTTAGTGACTAGTGCTATCTGAAGTGGGGTGCACTCACTCCACAGAGAGCCCAAAAAGACATGAGGGAGTACGGGGAGAAATAGTGCCACTCCCATTTTATAGATTTCTTTAATAAGTTCTATTCTTGTGTGTTTCTTAATGTGCCTTACGTACTCATATGTAGTTCTTGTGTACAATTTAAAAATCTGTAAAGGTAACGAACTCACCCCATGTAAAGAGGGGTCTGGTCTTTGCCCTCAGCTCCGGGGAGGAGATATCTGAGCTCTCAGGGTGTCCTGCTTGAAAAGAGCGTCTGTTTATCTGGGGATGTCAGGCCACACTGGAGAGTCTAGCGATGTGATGTGTGGTGGGGTCTCGGGTCCATGCAGTATCAACCTGACTTCTCTAGGGTGCTGGAGAATAAAGACACGAACTAGCCACACTGAAGTTCTGGACATCAAGACTTATATGCGCTTCCTTGTTTGGCAAGATTGCATATGTACTGTCATGCATCACTCCAACAGAAGTTAGTGCTGTCTGTGACTCCATGGGGAGAGGACACTCTGGCCATGGAACCCTCCTGGACTTTGCCCTCCTCCCCTTGGCTGATTTTAATCAGTATCCTTCATTGTACTAAGCCATAACTGTGGGCATAACATCTTTCTGTGAGTTCCGTGAGTCCTGGTGAATTGTGGAACCCAAAGGTGGTCTTGGGGAAGTGAGTATGGTCTAGTTGGGCATGGTGGCACGCGTCTATAGTTCCAGCTACTTGGAAGGCTGAGGCAGAAGGATCAGCCCAGCAGATTGAGGTTGTGGTGGCCGTGAGCATGCCACTGTACTCCAGCCAGGGCAACAGAGTGAGACTCCAACTCAAAAAATATATAATAAGTGAGTATGGTCCTGGGAATTTCTGAGTGCTGTTTTGGTAGGTAAGAACAGAAAAAGTTGGTCTGCTAGACTAGGCCATATTAGCAAATGTTTACCTATTTTTTTCTTTTTTCTTTTCTTTTTTTTTTTTTTTTTTTTTGAGTTGGAGTCTCATTCTGTCACCCAGACTGGAGTGCAGTGGCTGCTCCCGGCCACCGCAGCCTCGACCTGCTGGACTCTGGCAATCCCTCCGCCTCAGCCTTCCAAGTAGCTGGAACTATAGGCGCGCACTACCACACCCGGCTAATTTTTGATTTATTGTAGAGATGAGGTCTCGCCAAGTTGCCCAGGCGGATCTCGAACCCGTGGGCTCAGGCAATCCACTCACCTCAGCCTCCCAAAGCGCCGGATTACAGGCTGAGCCACAGAGCCCGGCTCCTATTTTTTTCTTAAGTTTCTTTAATGACCTATGTCTTAGCCCATTTGTGTTCCTATAACAAAAATGCCTTAGACTGGGTAATTTATAAACAACAGAAATTTATTTTCTCACTGTTCTGGAGAAAGGTGAGCTTCCTTATTTGGCAATACCCCATTTGGGAAGTCCAAGATCAAGGCACCAACAGATTTGGTGTGTGGTGAAAAATTTCTGCTTCCAAGATAGCACCTAGTTAAGTGTTTCCTCACATGGCAGAAGGAAAAAAACGGGACGGGACTGGGGGGAGAAATGGCCTGGCTAATTCCCTTCAGCCCTTTTAGAAGACTGTCAATCCTATTCCCGAGGGCTCTGTCCTGATTTAAAAACCTCCTGGCCAGGTGCTGGGGTTCACACCCATAGTCCCAGCACTTCGGGAGGCGGAGGCGAGAGGATTACCTGACCTCAGGGGTCAAGACAGGCCCGAGCAACATAACATGGCGAGATCTCGTCTCTACAATAAATCGAAAAATTAGCTGGGCGTGTTAGCACACACCTGTAATTCCAACTACTTGGAAGGCTGAGGCAGAAGGATCACCTGAGCCCAGCAGGTCGAGGCTGCGGTGGCCGTGAGCAGCGTGCCACTGCATTCCAGCCTGGGCGACAGAGTGAGACTTTGACTCAAAAAAAAAGATAGAAAAACCTCCTAAAAGCCCTTCGTCTTAATATTATCATACTGGCAATTGAGTTTCAACATATGAATTTGGGAAGGACACAGTCAGATCATAACAACCTATTTTATACAATGATGACGTAAATAAACATAAGGTCACTTACGCCACCAATAAAATGATGATCAAATTTCATCTACTTAAATATGTCAGTCCTTTTCTTTCTTTCTTTTTTTCTCCTTGGGTTCTATTGTTCTTACCTTCAGTGCTTGAAAAAATGACATAGAGGTATAATTTTTCAAAAGCCAGTTACATTGATCGCTACAGTTGCAAGCTTTCATGCATGGGTCACAGGAGTCCAGAGACTGGTTCTTATTTGTGAGGGTAAAAGAAAATGTGAACTTATGGCTTCATATCAGGCTTTGAGAGGTACAAGCCAGAGGGTTAAGTAAAACCTAGTTTGTTTGGTTTTTTTGAGTCAGAGTCGCACTCTGTCACCTGGCAGGAATGCAGTAGCACATTCACGGCCACCCCAGCGTCGACCTGCTGGGCTCAGGAGATCTTTCTGCCTCAACCTTCCAAGTAGCTGGAACTATAGGCATGTGCTACCAGGCCCAGCTAATTTTTTGATGTTTTGTAGAGCTGAAGTCTCCCCATGTTGCCCAGGCTGATCTCAAACCCTTGAGCCCAGGCAATTCTCTCGCCTCTGCCTCCAAAGTGCTGGGATTACAGGCTTGAGTCACCGCGCCCAGCCAACCTTAAACTTTCATAAGTCATTTAAGATTACAGTGTTCTAATTTTTTTCCCTGATACTAGGCATGGAAAAATGCTTAAGATGATTCTTAAAAGTAATTATACTGGCAGAAATGAGGCTAAAGTTTCTGGAACCCTAAAGAATCCACAGAACGTTCTTTGAAACAGCAGAATTAAACTGTGTGCTATGACTCAAATAGAAGTCTAGAAATGATTTCAAAGGATAAGCAAGGAGGAAGGGGAGATGAAGGAACCCCCAAATCACATAAATAATATTGAATTCAAAGTTAGAAGCTCTGGCGGGGCGTGATGGCTCACACCTGTAATCCCAGATCTTTGAGAGGCTGAGGCAGGAGGAGCTTGAGGCCAGGAGTTTGAGACCAGCCTGGGCAACATATCAAGACACTGTGTCTACAAGACAATAGATAAATAAAAATAATGTCAGACAACCAGAAGAGATTGCTTTTTCTCTACTTTAATCCAGTTCTCTGATTAAAACCCTCTCAATGGCTAGGCTCAGTGGCTCATACCTGTAATCTCAGCACTTTGGGAGGCTGAGGCAAGAGGACTGCCTGAGCCCAGGAGTCTGAGACCAGCCTGGGCAATTTGGTGAGACCTTGTCTCTACAATAAATTTTTTTTTTAAATTAGCCAGGCATGGGAGTGAGCACCTGTAGCCCCAGCTACTCAGAAGGCTTACGCAGAAGGATGACCTGAGCCCAGTAGGTCGAGGCTGGGGTGGCCATGAGCATGCCTCTGCACTCTAGCCTGGGTGACAGAGTAAGACTCTGACTCAAAAAAAAAAAAAATTAAAAAACTAACCAACAAAAAGCACCCTTCTGAGGCTTCCCAGTGCTCCCAGAATGAAATACAAACACCTGCGTCTGGGAATGACGGTCTGGCCCCTGCCAGCCTCTCCTCCCTACCAGTCTTCCATCCTGTCTCGGATGCTGAGCACTAGACAGACGTGCAGGTGCTCTCGCGTGCTCTGACTCCCACACCTCAGCTCAACCGGACCGGCTTTCTCTTTTTTTTTTTTTTTTTTTCAGTTGGAGTCTCACTCTGTCACCCAGACTGGAGTGCAGTGGCCGCTCCCAGCCACTGCAGCCTCGACCCACTGGGCTCCGGCGATCCTTCTGCCTCAGCCTTCCAAGTAGCCGGAATTACAGGCACATGCTACCATGTCCGGCTGATTTTTGATTTATTGTAGAGACGAGGTCTCACCAAGTTGCCCAGGCGGGTCTCGAACCCGTGGGCTCAGGCAATCCACTCACCTCAACCTCCCAAAGCGCGGGATTACAGGCTGAGCCACCAAGCCCGGCTCGGACCGGATTTCTATCCACCCCTTTCTCCGGGGGTTAATGTTCCTTCTTCACCTGCTCCACAGCGTCAGGGGCCCAGGACTGTGCCAACATTTGTCTCACCATGTGCTTGCTCGCTCTCTCGTCCTTGTGATTAGAGGTGCTTGGCGCAGACTAGGAGTGCTGGAAAATGCTGACTGGACGAGCAATAGACATTGAGACACATGCTGGAATCGTGTGAGCAAAGACAGTGGAAACGCCCATTCTTGCGAAGATGAGAATGCCTCTTCAGAGGCGCTCTTCTCTGGAGCCAGGGAGACACAAGGGCATGCATGATGCCTGCTTGTGGCCACTCAGCGATCGTCACTTGAGTTGCTGGGCTTTTATTCGTGGGCGAGGACCTCATCCCCGTAGTGGCCTCCACAAATCTGAGAATCTTTCGTTGTGGAAGAACAGAATGATTTCTGCAAGAGCTAGATACCAGTTTGACTGGACTTTCACTGTTCACATTTCACTTGTTCAAATACTGCCATCTCTTCTGGTTGTCTAACCTTATTTTTACTTATTTATTTTGTAGAGACGGGGTCTTGATCCACTTAGTTTGTCACTTACTTTGAGCGGAAATAGTGCTCCATCTGATCAGAGTGGACAGAATTCTGGTCTTCAACGAAGACTGTGTTCATAGGTACTTTTTGATTACTCAGAGCCTGTATTTAACCTATTGCAGTCCACGTCCTTTACTTTTCTTCTTACTCCTTCTGCTGTCCAATTTTTTCACCTTTTAAGCATTCTGTCACATTCATGGGTGATGGAGAGAATGAATAAAGAAAAGATGAAGGCCGGGCTCGGTGGCTCAACCTGTAATCCCGTACTTTGTGAGGCCAAAGTGAGTGGATTGCCTGAGCCTGTGGGTTCAAGACCAGCCCAGGCAACTTGGCAAGACCTCATGTCTACAATAAATCAAAAATTAGCCGGGTGTGGTAGCACACCCCTGTAGATATAGCTACTTGGAGGCTGAGGTGGAAGGATTCCCAGAGCCCAGCATTTCGACACTCATCTCACAAAAAAAAAAAAAAAGAAAAGAAAAGAAAAAATTAATTTTTATAGATTTTTTGGAGTGGGAATTTTCACTAGACATTTTCCTAAATAGTATGTGTTTTCCTAAAATTTAATATCAGAGGTATATTTGTGTACTTCTGAAAGTCAGATTCTTTTGTAGAGAAAATAAATTACGCCGGGCTCGATGGCTCAGCCTGTAATCCCAGTGTTTTGGGAGGCTGAGGTGAGTGGATTGCCTGAGCCCGCAGGTTCAAGACCTGCCTGAGTAACATGGTGAGACCTCATCTCTACAATAAAATCAAAAAAAATCAGCCAGACGTGGTAGCGCACGCCTGTAGTTCCAGCTCCTTGGAAGGCAGAGGCAGAAGCACCGGAGCCCAGCAGGTCGAGGCTGCGGTGGCCGGAAGCATGCCACTGCGCTCCAGTCTGGGCGACAGAGTGAGACTCCAACTCAAAAAGAAAAAAAAGAAAAGAAAAGAAATTACTCTCCATTCCATCCAAATATTGTTTACATAGAAAAATATTTACAGAGCATTAAAACAAAATTCTTTGTATTTTATTTTTTTCTATTTTTACTGTTGTTGCTCTTGTTTTAGCTTATGGACAGTTAGAAATAAAACTCATAAATTTTGTCTTAAATATTTCAATAACTGGAAATAATTTATGCCAAAGAATCTACTCTTTCAGTGATGCATGCATGAGTTACAATTTTTTTCTTTTTTTGAGTTGGAGTCTCACTCTGTCGCCCCAACTGGAGTGCAGTGGCTGCTCCCAGCCCCCGCAGCCTCAACCTGCTGGGCTGCGGCGATCCTTCCACCTCAACCTTCCAAGTAGCTGGAACTACAGGCACGCGCTACCACGCCCGGCTAATTTTTTAATTTATTGTAGAGATGAGATCTCGCCAAGTTGCCCAGGCAGGTCTCGAACCCGTGGGCTCAGGCAATCCACTCACCTCAGCCTCCCAAAGCATGGGATTACAGGCTGAGCCACCGAGTTCGGCTGCATGAGTTAAAATTTTAAATATTTGCTGCAAATTTGTTTCTGAGCCAATCCAGGCTATCTTTCTAAAGCACAGGTTTTCTAAAATTGTGAATGATTTCTTGATGGTACAGTTTAACTTGTAAAGGTTGATTACTTAAGATCATGGCTGACACATAACTGAAGTGTTGATCCCATGTATTCACTGCTAAAGATGACATTTAGGGTAGGGTGGGGGAGCGGATATTGACCTTATGCTATGTATATATTTTTAAGTTTTTGAAGTTATAGTAATTAAAACAGTGTAATAGTGGCATTACATTATCAAATATATCAATAATTAAGGAAAATATCTTAGCTATAGACCCTATTTTCTTTAAAAAGTCTGACATGATGGGGAAATAAAATTCAATAGAAATTAGATATTCATGGCAAAATATGAACCTTAATCTATACCTTATGCAAAAATTAACTCTAAATACATTATAAAGGGCCAGTGTGATGTGTACCTGTAATCTCAGTTACTTGGAAGGCTGAGGTGGGAGGATAGCTTGGGCCCAGGAATTCAAGCCCAACCTGGGCAACATAGTGAGACCCCCCATCTCTAAAAAAAGAAAAAATCATAGAGCCAAATGTAAAACATAAATTATAAAACTTTGGAAGAAAATATAGGAGAAAATGTATTATGCAAAGAATTTTTAGATATAATACCAAGAGCATGATTCTTTTAGAAAAGTAATAAATTTGGCCTCAAATTTAAAACTTATATTCCCTTTTTTTTTTTTTTAAGTTAGACTCTCACCCTTTCACTCAGACTAGAGTGCAGTCGCACGTTCACGGCCACCACAGCCTTGACCTGCTGGGTTCACTCTATCCTTCTGCCTCAGCTTTCCAAGTAACTAGAACTACAGGTGTGAGTCACCATACCCAGCTAATTTTTTTTTCATGATTAATTGTAGAGATGAGGTCTCGCCAAGTTGCCCAGGCTGGTCTCAAATCCCTGGGCTCAGGCAATCCTCTCACCTTGGCCTCCCAAAGTGATGGGATTATAGGTGTGAGCCACCGTTCCCAGCCCAAAAGCTTATATTCTTTAAATAAAAAAAAAAAACCATTAAGAGAATTAAAAAACCAGTCACAAACTGGGAGAAAATATTTGCAAATCATATACTTGTATCCAGAATATACAAATAACTCACAAAATTTTCAGCAGTAAGAGAACAACCGATGTCCCCTAAAAAATGAGCAAAAAAGTTTGAAAAGATACTTCACCAAAGATGTATGAATGTCAAATATACAGAAAGATGTTAAACATCATTAGTCGGTAGACTAATGCAAGATAAATGCAAATTAAATCCACAATGAGATACAACTACATGCCTATTATAATAGCTAAATCTATTTTTAATGGGTAATACAAAAAGCAAGATCTCTCATACATTGCAAGTAGGAATGCAAATTAGGACAGCTATTATAAAAGTCATCCTGGGCCGGGCTTGGTGGCTCAGCCTGTCATCCCAGCATTTTTGGAGGCCGAGGTGAGAGGATTGCTTGAGCCTGCGGATTCAAGACCAATCCAGGCAACTTGGCAAGACTTCATCTCTACAATAAATCAAAAATTAGCCAGGCGTTGTAGCGTGCACCTGTAGTTCCGGCTACTTGGAAGGCCGAGGTGGAAGGATCGCCAGAACCTAGGAGGTCAAGGCTGCGGTGGCTGGGAGCTTGCCACTGCACTCCAGTCTGGGCGACAAAAAAAAAACAAAAAAAGTCATTTTGGCAATATCTTATAAAGTTAACTATGCACTTAAAATTTGACTGGGAAATCTCACTCTTATGTATTTAACCAAGTGGGAAAAAAAAGCCTACATTTATATAAACATTTGTATGCTAATGTCTATAGAATCTTTATTTGTAATCACTGAATACAAAACAATTCAAGGGTCCCCTTGCTGGGGAATAGATAAACTGCATTACATCCAAGGATTACCACTGAACAGCAAAAAAGGAAGGAAAATTGATAATGCACTTGGTTAAATCTCACATGCATGTTGTGAAGTGAAAGAACGCGTATGCAAAAGACTGCATGCTGCATGATTCTATTTATATGACATCCTGGAAAAGGTGAAACCACAGGAATGGAGAAGAGAGCAGTGGTTGCCGGGGATTAAGTGGAAAGGAACCGCCGGGCTCAGTGGCTCAGCCTGTAATCCCAGCGCTTTGGGAGGCTGAGGTGAGTGGATTGCCTGAGCCCGCAGGTTTGAGACCCGCCTGGGCAACTTGGCAAGAACTCACCTCTACAATAAATCAAAAACTAGCCGGGTGTGGTAGTGCGCGCCTGTAGTTCCGGCTACTTGGAAGGCTGAGGCGGAAGGATCGCTGGAGCCCAGCAGGTCGAGGCTGCGGTGGCCGGGAGCATGCCACCACACTTCAGTCTGGGTGACAGAGTGAGACTCCAACTCAAAAAAAAAAAAAAAAAAAGAGGGAAGGGGCCATACACTACTGGGGGAATGTTTAATGGTGCAGCCACTTGGAAACCAGTCTGGCAGTTTCTTAAAGGGTGAAACATGGAGTTACCACATAACCCAGTAATCCCACTCCTAGATATTGAAAACACAGGTTCAAGGAAAAACTTCTACATGAATATTCATGGTAGCATTATGCATGATAGCCCAAAAGTAGATACAACTCAAGTGCCTATCAACTGATGGATGGGTAAAAAGACAGAGTATATCCATACAATTAAAGAGTATTTGGTGATAAAAAGAAATGAAGTACTGATAATGTCATGACGTGAATGAACCTTAAAAATATTATGGTAAGTGAAAGAAGCCAGTTACAAAAGAACATATGTGATTCCTTTTCTGCAAAATGTCCAGAATAAGCAAATCTGTAGAGCCCAAAAGAAGATTAGTGATTGTCTTGGGCTGGGCAGTTTGGTGTGAAATGAGTGGCTAGTGGGGTTTCTTTTGAAGTGAAGAAATGTTGTAGAATTAATTATGGTGATGATAGCATAACTCTTGGAGTATACTAAAAACCACTGAGTTGTACATTTTAAGGTGGGTAAATTGCATATTTGAACTACATATATATCAAAAAGGCTGTTATACAAAGTGAAGGGAAAGTTTGACTACAAAGAGGTAACACAAGGGAATTCTTTTTTTAGGGTGATGGAACTTGATTATTGTGTTGTTACATAATCCTATTCATTTGTCAAAAACTCATAGAACTGCACACCAAAAAAAGTAAATTATACAATATATAAATTTGAAAATAAATTTTAAAGACTTTTAAAAGTTCAATAGAGAAGTTAAGCTTAAAGGAATAAATAGTGCTGGGGAAATTTATTAACTATTAAGGAGAAAAGGTAAGATGCTGAACTTGTACTATCTCACAAAATGTATTTTAGAAGGATTAAACACTGAATATTTTTAAGTCATAAGAAAAATGAAGAAATAGAGATGAATTAAGACTGTGGAGTAGGGAAGCTTTCTAAAATTATAAATATGAAAAAAATGCTGAATGAAAAGATTCATGGGTTTAGCTGCATAAGAACGTGGAAATCTGGATATCAGAGTGCTCCCAAATTAAGCAAACTGGAAAAATATGTTTTCAACAAATATGACAAGCAAGTGCCTTTATTACAGAAAGAGCTTATACAAATCAATAAAGAAATCACTTAAGCCCAAACTGATAAACAAAACAGCACAGTAATTCCCATTTAAGTTTGCAGTTTTTATTTCTGTCTTCCTCTATATATTTCTGCTATACTGTGACTTCATATTCTTTACAGCTTAAAGAAGATTGAAGGAGGGAAAATGTAAGCTGCACAGTCGAATTTCAAAAAATGCTTGAATTGTCTTCTCACTTTAACTATAGAATTACGGTTTTTCTTTCTAAAGTTCTTAATGACAAGTTTTGGCCAGTATAGACACAGGAAGCCTTTTCCTTCCTTCCTTCCTTCCTTCCTTCCTTCCTTCCTTCCATCCTTCCTTTCTTTCCTTTCTTTCTTTCTAGTTGGAGTCTCACTCTGTCGCCCAGGTCAGAGTGCAGTGACACGCCACCCCAGCGTCAACCTGCTGGGCTCCAGCAGTCCTTCCACCTCAGTCTTCCAAGTAGCCAAAACTACAAGCATGCGCTACTATGCCTGGCTATAAGTAGCCAAAACTACAAGCATGCGCTACCATGCCTGGCTACCATGTCAGGCAACCCACTTGCCTTGGCCTCCCAAAGTGTTGGGATTGCAGCCTGAGCCACCAAGCCTGGCCTTTCTTTTTGAAGCTTGAGATGGTTTATTGCTTACATAGACAGCAAAGAAAGATTAGCAGAGGCACCAGCTTCCCTTGGTCCTTGTTCCACATACCACAAGGAACAACAACGAAACAAAGGGCAAGGTGATTGCCAAGCAAGTTGTGGTACACTCTGTTCCACTGTCGCAGGTCAGCCTTCAGCTCAAGTCCTTCCCACAAGGCTGTGTGGATCGCTCCAAGGTGCAGGGTCCCAGGGCACCATGGCATGCTGTCCCCCTACATCTCATTGGCTACCTTCCTGACCAGAGCCCCTCATGCCTTCTTAGCTGCAATAATGCTTTCTTCGCTTTCCCCCTTTGCTGTTTGTGAAGTAAAGTTGTGTGGTCCATTTGTGCAGAACTCCCTGCCTGTTCTCCTCCGTTGGCTGCCTTTTCCCAAATTATCTAACGTTTGCCACTATGTTGTTAGGAATAAGAAGAACAATTTTCGTCACAAGAAAATTGCTGTGTAATACATCACCTCAAAATTTAATGGCTTAAAACAGCAACCACTTACTATTTCCCATGATTCTGTGAGGGCCACTCTGCTGTCTTGGCCTTTATATACACCTGGGAGGCCCAAGATGGCCTCTGGCATACATTTGGCAATTGGTGATGGCTGTCAGTTGAGGCATGTGGGTTCTGCTCCATGAAGCCTCTCATCTCCAGAAAGCTAGACAGTAGCTTTACACGTCAGTAAGGGTGGCATTCCCAGAGAACAAAGGCAGAAGCATAAGGCCTCCTAAGGCCTAGTTCGGAAGTCACACAACTTGACTTCTACCCTATTCTTTCATTAAAGTATGTGACAAGGACAGCCCAGATTCCGAGTATGAGGCATAAGCTTCTTTTCTTGATAGGAGGATTTACAAAAGGGTGTACTCTTGGTTCAGTCTGTAATCCCAGCACTTTGGAAGGCTGAGGCGAGAGTATTGCCTGAACCCAGGGGTTCAAGACCATCCTGGGCAGCTTGGTGAGACCTTGTCTCTACAATAAGTCAAAAAATAAGCCAGTGTAGCACGCACCTGTAGTTCCAGCTACTTGGAAAGCTGAGGAGGAAGGTTCGCCTGAGCCCAGCAGGTCGAAGCTGCAGTAGCCGTGAGCAGCATGCCACTGCACTCCAGCCTGAGCTACAGAGTGAGACTCCGATTCAAAAAAAAAAAAGAGTATACTCATGTTTCTCAATCTACCACAATGCAAAAAGAGAAAAAATTGGCTAAATTGCTTGAAATGAATAGGTTCATTGAAGCCCAAATAAACTATGACTTTGCTTTTCATTCAGGTAAATAAGAATGCCAATAGGCTACATATCTTCAGCTCAAGCCACCACAATAAAATCACTGTAACACTAACAGGTCATGAGAATAGAAAATTAAGGAAATGATTAAAAATTGTCATAGGCCCAGAAGGTATTTGCAAGAGGAAGTGAACGTACTAAGTCTCATACTTGACAAGGTGCTTCCAAACCTCAGAGAGTTATGCCAATTTGATTCCAAGCCTCTTTAGTTAATAGTAGAATGGAGAATACTGACCAAAGATTTTGTTATTTAAAAGGGAATTTGCTGGCTGGGCTCAGTGGCTCAGCCTGTCATCCCAGCACTTTGGGAGGCCGAGGCAAGTGGATTGCCTGAGCCTGCAGGTTTGAGACCCACCCGGGGAAATCGGGAGACCTCATCTCTACAATAAATCACAAAAACTAGCCGGGCGTGGTAGCGGCGTGTAGTTCCAGCATCTTGGAAGCCTGAGGCCGAAGGATCGCCGGAGCCCAGCGGGTCGACACCGGGGTGGTCGTGAATGTGCCAATGTACACCAGCCTGGGCGACAGAGTGAGACTCCAACTCAAAAATAAATAAATTTTAAAAAGAGAATTTGCAAATTAGCTCTTCTAAGTAATCATCAGTTGGCCAACACTCAGTGGCAGGAGTTTGCATTTTTATTAGCATCTACCTTGCATAACTGATGAAAGTTAAATGAAATCATTAAAGGTAATGTGCCTAGTGAACTTTGCCATAAATATATAGGTGTATGTTAAGGCCAAGACAGCAGAGTGGCACTCAGTCAACTCACAGAATCATGGAAAATAGTAGACGGTTGTTGTTTTAAACCATTAAATTGTGGGGTGATTTATTACACAGCATATATATATGCTACCATTGTTTTATTCAAGACTTCACCAAAAATTTACATTATTCAATGTCAGGCATTCTATTAGGTACTCTTTTAATATATTTCTATGGTCAAAATTGGTGCTTGATAAACTTGTTTTGCAAACTTTCCAAGCTGAAGTTATCATTGCCATATTCAATGGGGTAAAACTTTGGAACGTCCATCATCTATTTGTCCATATGACGAAAGCTGATCTAGCACAATTATAACGGCTACTGCTGTGTAGTACATCACAAAAGCTCGGTGTCCCTGAACCGAAGCATTTATGTGGCTCGCGGGTCTGTGAGGCAGCTGGGCAACTCTGCCGCGGCCAGTGGCGTCTGGCTGACTCTGCTTCACGCTACAAGTCTGTAGATGGGCAGGAACAGCTCTGCCCAATGAGGAGCTATTCTGAGGCCCAGACTGTTAATATCTGGAGAGTGAAACTGAGGGGGATTTTTATTTTCTGTCTTAGCATGTTTTTATCATTTGAATTTCTTTTTTTTTGTTGTTTTTGTTTGTTTGTTTGTTTTTGAGTTGGAGTCTCACTCTGTTGCCCAGGCTGGAGTGCAGGGGCATGCTCCCGGCCACCGCAGCCTTGACCTGCTGGGCTCTGGTGATCCTTCTGCCTCAGCCTTCCAAGTAGCTGGAACCACAGATGCACGCCACCATGCCTGGCTAATTTTTTATTTATTGTAGAGACGAGGTCTCGGCAAGTTACCCAGGTGTGTCTCGTACCTGCAGGCTCAAGCAATCCTCTTGCCTCGGCTTCCCAAAGGGCTGGGTTTACAGGCTGTGCCACCAAGCCCAACCTTTTTTTTTTTTTTTTTTGTTGAGTTTGGGTCTCACTCTCTCACCCAGGCTGGAGTACCGTGGCACACTCACAGCCACCCCAGCGTCGACCTGCTGGGCTCCGGCGATCCTTCCGCCTCAGCCTTCCAAGCAGCCAGAACTACAGGTGCGCATTACCATGCCTGGCTAATTTTTTTAATTTTTTATTGTAGAGATGAGTTCTCACCAAGTTTCCTGGGCTGGCCTCGAACCCGTGGGCTCAGGCAATCCACTTGCCTTGGCCTCCCAAAGTGCCACTGAGCCCAGCCCTGAATTTTAAAAATAAAGCTCTAACTTTGCAATCCACCAAAAAGTAGGTATAAATCAAAAGGAGGAGAGTATAAAACACTAAGCAAATATCTGAGGCATCTCTTCCTAACTCACCCTTATTAGCAGAGGTTTTGTAATAAGCCATGTTTTACGAGAAATCTACAGAGCCCATGTCGCCACATCCTCCAAGCCCTATGTTCAGGATTCTCCCGAGGCTCACTGGTTAGCTAATTAGTAAAGCTCGTGACAGAGTGAGACTCCAACTCAAAAAAAAAAAAAAAAGAACCTAGATCTCTGGCAACCCCTTAGGGTCCCCTCTCACTCTGGGAGCTTTTCTGTCCTCTCAATAAATCCTGCTTTCAAAAAAAGAACTTAGATCTCTGTCAAGAGCCCAGATCACATCAACAATGAAAATGTTGGTAGGATTAACAAACTCTACCTGCTACTGGTTCTGGTCAGATGTACTTAAATAGAAAAACCTCTACATGTGTGCCTGTGGGGAGAATTTAATGACAAGATACAATAAATGTTGGTCCAACAGCAGCTTCCGGGTATGAGTATATGGTGGGGATCCCAGCTTGAACTTCAAGTTCTGGAATTTTATTGACAATCCCCACCCTCCCCTGCCATGGGATTGCCAAGAGTCCCTGGGGAGCTTGGCTTAGAAAAATTTCAGTCTCCCAAAAATGCCCAGACCAATTGGTTAGAACAACGTAATTTTCCACTTCTTCAAATTTAGTGTAGTTAATGGCGTGGGTCTTCTACAAAACACAGGTGTAAAACAGAAAGTTTTTCTTCTACTTTCTTCAGTAGAGCTTTTATTTGCCTGTTTGTCTCTGTGTTGCTGTAACTGAGAATTTCCATTTCAGCTTTTGATAAATGATTTTAAGCCATTTTCTCTCTTGGCCTACACTTTAAAGATTTTTTTTTGCTGTTGTAATCTACTTGTGCACTTGCTTTAGAAATTCCAGAGGCTTTTCCAGATGCTGGCCTTGGGATAAGGAGTGAAGAGACCTCACAGCAGGATTCTCCATTGTTTAGAGGCAGTTAATCTGCATTGTGGTAGAGGCTTTGTGGAAGATGAGTTGGTTGAGAAATTGAGGTTTTGCTTCTGGAATCTCTATCCTGTTCCATTGGTCTATATGCCTGTTCTTATACCAATACCAGGCTGTTTTGAATTATAGGTTTATAATAAAGGCAGACCTTTGAACAATTATCATAATACTATAAGAAAAGGATTGACAGTAGCAGGAAACGATGGGGGGGTGGTGGGAGGAAGGTTCTGGGGGGGTGGAATTGGCAGTTTTTGGAATCTGCCGGGGTAGGGAGGAAGGGCATACCTCATCAACAAGGGTACCTTCATAAAAAAAATTTGAATACCTAATCCTGAATTGTACCCACATCTTTAAAATAAAACATCAAAAGTAAAAAAAAATATGCATTGTGACCTGGCTACAGTCAGGAAGGGATCTGCATCTCTCCAGGTGGACAACAGTTTAGGATAACCATCAAAGCAAGTCCAGCTTCTTGTGCCATCCCTAGATACTCCTCGTTCCGTCCTTTCCCTTTAGATCCCCTATCCTCAGCCTAAAATTTTGAATTTTTTTTGAGGTATGAGCCTGACCATTTCCCCACCTGTTGCCTTTTGGAATAAAGTCACCTGTATTCATTTTGGCCTGCAAGCGATGAGCAGAAGAACTCACTATCAGCAACATTGCCAAAAGACTAGAAATTCTTGTAGACCCTGGGACAGAAAATGGGTCCCTGGCTGGCCTCGTTTCCTTAGTATTTTAGCTTACTGACTTAATCCTGTGTTCCATCCTTTCAGTTTGTTCTTTTAATTCTGGAATATAGTACTTACTTTGTCATCTAACTACTAGAAAGTACTTTTGAAGTGTAATATTATTCAGAGACACGGGCCAGAAGAAGGCATTACACACATGACTTCCTGTTTATAGATTTGCAAAATACGATGGGAGCCTGATTAGTGGGCCAGAATGTCATATACCTAAACATGCACTCACTCAAAGTGACTGCACTAGGGTGTTGGCTAGCTTGCTCCAATGTCTGAATGTCTGAATCAGAGGAAAACATTTTGGTGTATTCACACGCAGAAAAGGAATCTGATCAACAATAGATGGATACAATTGTTGATGTTTATTGGGAAAGAAGTGTTAATACTCATGAAGATGATTTCACCCAAAATTTAATACTGGAATGCTGAAATTTTTAAATAGCATCACATTACATCAATTATCCAATAATGCTACAGGCTTTTCTCACAGATATTGCAGATTCAGTTCCAGACAACTGCAGTAAAGCAAATATCATGATAAAGTGAGTCACGCAATGTTTTCAGTTTCCCAGTGCATATAAAAGTTATGTTTACACTATACTGTAGTCTGTTAAATGTGAAATAGCACTGTGTCTTAAAAAAGTACATACTTTAAAATATTTTACTGCTAAGAAATGCTAATCTGAGTCTCCAGAGAGACGTGATCTTTTTTGCTGGTGGAGGGTCTTGTTCTGATGTTGATGACCATTGACTCATCAGGGTGATGATTGCTGAAGGTTGGGGTGGCTGTGGCTATTTCTTTTTTTTTTTTTTTTTTTTGGAGTCTCACTCTGTCACCAAGGCTGGAGGGCAATGGCACGCTCACGGCCACTGCAGCCTCCACCTGCTGGGTTCAGGCGATCCTTCCACCTCAGCCTTCCAAGTAGCTAGAACTACAGGCACGTGCTACCATGCCCGGCTTTTTTTTTTTTTTTTTTTTGTAGAGACGAGGCCTCACCAAGTTGCCCAGGCTGGTCTCAAGTCCCTGAGCTCAGGCAATCCTCTCGCGTCAGTCTTCCAAAGTGCTAGGATTACAGGTTTGAGCCACCCCCACACCCGGCCAGCAGTGATTTCTTAAAATCAAACAACAGTGAAGTTTTCTGCATCATCGATCTACTCTTCCTTTCAGGAAAGATTCCTCTGCAGCATGCGATGCTGTTTGGTAGCATTTTACCCACAGTAGAATTTCTTTCAAAATTTGAGTGAATCCTCTCAAACCCTTTTGCTGCTTTATCTTTGAAGCTTATAAGATGCTAAATCCTTTGCTGTCTTTTCAACCACATCACAGCATCTTCACGGTGTAGAAACCACTTGTTTGCTTGTGCATAAGAAGCCACTCCTTATCGGTTCCAGTTTTATAATAAGGTCACAGCAGTTCAGTCTCACCTTCAGGCTTGGCTTCAAATCTGAGTTCTTTCGTTATCTCCACCCATCTGCAGTTACTTCCTCCTCCAAAGTCTTAAACCCCTCAAAGTCATCCATGAGAGCTGAATCAGCTTCTTCTAAAGTTGCTATTTTGACCTCCTCCCATGAATCTCGAATGTTCTTAATGGCATCTAGAATGGTAAGTTCTTTCCAGAAGGCTTTCAATTTGCTTTGTCCAGATCCATCAAAGGAATCACTATCTCTGGCAGCTATGGCCTCATAAAACATATTACTTAAATCATAAGATTCGAAAGCCACAATTGCCTCCTGATCCCATGGATGGATGTGGTACCAGCAGACATGAACACAACATCACTCTCCTTGTACGTCTCCACCAGAGGTCGTAGATGACAAGATGCATTGTCGTGAGCAGTAATCTTTTGAAGCCTGCACCCCAGACCACTGAGGATCATCTGGGCAGCAGTAATCTTTTGAGAGGATTTTTTTTTCCTGAGCAGTAAGTCTCAAGAGTGGGCTTAAAATATTCAGTAAGCTATAATATAAAAAGATACGCTGTCATCTAGGCTAGGTTGCTCCATTTATAGAGCACAAGTAGAGTAGATGTAGCGTAATTCTTAAGGGCCCTAGGATTTTTGGAATTGCAAATGAGAACTGGCATCAACTTAAAGTCACCAGCTGCATTAACTCCTAATAAAAGAGTCAACCTGTATTTTGAAGCTTTGGAACCAGGCATTGACTTCTCTTTAATTATGAAAGTCTGGCCAGGTGCCACCGGTGACTCAAGCTTGTTTTCCCAGCACTTTGGGAGGCTGAGGCGAGTGGATTGCCTGAGCCTAGCCGTTCGAAACCTGCGTGGGCAACTCTGCGAGACCTTGTCTCTACAATAAATTTAAAAATTAGCTGGGCATGGTGATGTGCACCTGTGGGCCCAGCTACTTGGAAGGCTGAGGCAGAGGGATCGCCTGAGCCCAGTAGGTCGAGGCTGCAGTGGCCGTGAGCCAGAGTGAGACTCCAACTAAAAAAAATAATAATAATAATTACAAAAGTCTTAAATGGCATCTTCTTCCAATAGAAAGCCTATTTATTTACATTAAAAGCCTGTTGTGAGTGTGGCCACCTCCACCAGTGATCTCAGCTGGATCTTCTGGAGAACTTCCTGTGATGTCTCCATCAGCCCTTGCTGTCTCACCTTGCACTTGAACGTTGCAGAGACGGCTCCTTTCCTGAAGCCTCATGAGCCAACCTCTGCTGGCTTCCCACTTTCCTTCTGCGGCTTCCTCACCTCTCTCAGCCTTCATGGAATTTAAGAGAGTTGGGACTGGGCTTGGTGGCTCAGCCTGCAATCCCAGTACTTTGGGAGGCCAAGGTGAGTGGATTGCCTGAGCCCGCGGGTTCGAGACCAGCCCAGGCCACTTGTCAAGACCTTGTCTCTACAATAAATCAAAAATTAGTTGGGTGTGAGAACGCGCCCCTGTAGTTTCAGCTACACGGAAGGCTGAGGCGGAAGGATCGCCGGAGGCCAGCAGGTCGATGCTGGGGTGGCCATGAGCATGCCACTGCACCCCGGCCTGGGCCACAGAGTGAGGCTCCGACTCAAAAAAAAGAAAAAAAAAGAAAAGAGAGAGTTGGGACCTTGCTCTGGATTAGGCTTTGGCTTAAGGAAATGTTGTGGCTGGTTTGACTTTCTAGGCAGACCACTCAGACTTTCTCCATATCGTCAACAAGGCTGTTCCCTTCCTTATTATTCATGTGTGCACTGGAGTAGCAGTTTTAGTTGCCTTCAAAAACTTTCCCTTTGCATTCACAGCTTGGCACAAGGCACCTAATTTTGGCCTATCTCAGCTTTCAACCTGTCTTCCTCACTAAGTGAAGCTTAATCATTTCTAGCTTTTGTTTTCAAGTGAAAGAGTCTTTCTTTCACTTGAACACCTAGAGGTCTTTGCAGGGTTATTTGTTGGCCTATTTTCAATATTGGTGTGTGTCGGGGAATAAGGAGGCCCAAGAAGAGAGAAAGAGATGGGGGAATGGTCAGCCAGTGGAGCCACCAAAACACACACATTTATTAAGTTTACTGTTACATATGGGTATAGTTTGTCACATCCCAAAGCAATTATAATGATAATATTAAAGATCACTGATCTTAGCTGGGTGTGGTAGTGCGCACCTGTAGTTCCAGCTACTTGGAAGGCTGAGGCGGCAGGATCACCAGAGCCCAGCAGGTCGAGGCTGGGGTGGCCAGGAGCGAACACTGCACTCCAGTCTGGGCGACAGAGTGAGACTCCAACTCAAAAAAAAAAAAAAAAGATCACTGATCACAGATCATGATAACTGATATAAAATAACAATAATAAAGCTTGAAATATTCCAAGAGTTGCCAAAATGGGATGCAGAGGCATGAAGTAAGCCCTTGCTGTTGGGAAAACGGCACCCATAGATTTGCTTGGTGCAG
Source organism: Tarsius wallacei (assembly GCA_963574415.1). NCBI lineage: Eukaryota > Metazoa > Chordata > Mammalia > Primates > Tarsiidae > Tarsius > Tarsius wallacei. The sequence goes on along the minus strand of CAUYQG010071236.1, from coordinate 2,168 downwards.
GGTTGCCATCAACTTTCAGTTTGTAAAGAATCCAGGCCAGGTTCAGTGGCTCAGCCTGTAATCCCAGCACTTTGGGAGGCAAGGCAAGTGGATTGCCTGAGCCCGCCAGTTCGAGACCCATCCAGGCAACTTGGCGAGACTTCATCTCTTTAATAAATCAAAAGTTAGCCTGGCGTGGTAGCATGCTCCTGTAGTTCCAGCAACTTGGAAGGACGAGGTGGAAGGATCGCCGGAGCCCAGCAGGTCGAGGCTGCGGTGGCCAGGAGTCTGCCACTGCACTCCAACTTGGGCAACAGAGTGAGACTCCAACTCAAAAAAAAGAATCCAACACCCGTGAAGTGCAGTAAGCCCAAGTACAATACAATGGGGCATGTCTGTATTCAGCTTTTCTTTCCTTGGACCTTCAGTTCTCGGTTGCTTCTTGATTTTTTGAAAACAGGCACCCAGGGAAATCACCCAAAAAGAGCCGTCATCATTTTCTGTCTCCCTAGCCTCGAGTGGTTGCTGCCAGCTCTCTTTCTTCATGATGCATCTGATGTATAGCCCACAGGGGTTTTCTCATTCTGGATCATAGTCACAATACCTGAGATTTTTGTGTTTGGCCTTTTTTTCTAAACTGCAGATTAATCTTTTGTACCTCCCCCAAGAATTACTCTGTGATAGTTTGTGTTCTGATTAACATAGTGATATCTATGCACGGATAATTAAAAAAAAAAAACTAGTACTCAGATTCATTATAAGGAAAAAACCAGAAAGGAGAAATCTACATTTCCTCCCATATCTATATTATATTAAGTATGGCAAGAAGTTTCTTAATGCAATTAAGGAAGAAAACGAAGAGCAAAGTTTAAAAAAAGAAAAAAAAATGAATGCTGTTCAAGCTCAGAAGATTTTCGACTTTGATTAAGTTGTAATATAGTATATAAACAGTTTAATGGAGCATGGGATTTAAAAGCAATTTTAAACGTTGGAAAGCAGGCAGCATTTTCATGGGACTACCATTAGAACATACACCAATGCCAGTTCCTGCTTTTAGAGCAAATCAAAAGCTTTTCATTGTGAGTCCCTTAGCCAATCTGATCTGTTTCAACTTGACATTTGCAGTTTATCCTTCCCAAGCCCACACAACAATAACAGCAAAGAGTGTCACCAAATAAGCATGTTATTTGATGTCTGTTTCCCAACTAATTTTTTTTCTTCTTGCTCTTTTACAAAATTAGTTATTTCGGGGTTCCATGTTTGAAATCCTTTCTAGTGGAGTGGATTGTTGCAAAGATCAAAAAGACACTGTATATAAAAGTGCTTTTAAATACACAATGAATCATACAAATATAAGGTGAATATTATTACCAAAAGCACATTGTGATACGTCAACTTGTCCTTTTAATTTTCTCTCTTATCATATTACTATTTTCTTTTTCTTTTTCTTTCTTTATTTTTTTGAGTTGGAGTCTCACTCTGTCTCACTCTGTCGCCCAGACTGGAGTGCAGTGACCGCTTCCCACCTGCTGGGCTCCGGCGATCCTTCCACCTCAGCCTTCCAAGTAGCTGGAACTACAGGCGTGCACTACCACACCCGGCTAGTTTTTTGATTTATTGTAGAGATGAGGTCTCGCCAAGTTGCCCAGGCTGGTCTTGAACCCACAGGCTCAGGCAATCCACTCACCTCAGCCTCCCAAAGTGCTGGGATTACAGGCTGAGCCACCGAGCCCAGCTGATGTTGGTAACTTAATGGGTATTGTGTTGAATCTGTAGATTGCCTTTGGTAGGACGGACATGTTAACAATGTTGAATCTTCCTATCCATGAATATGGAATATTTTTCCATTTGATTGTGTATTCTTGGACTTCTTCGAGCAGTGCTGTGTAGTTCTCATTGTAAGAGTCTTTCATTTCTCTGGTTTGGAAGTTGCCGAGGTATTTCTTTTTTGTGTGGCTATTGTGAATGGGATTGTGCTTTTAATTTGGATCTCTGCCTGCTTGTTGCTGGTGTATAGAAATGCAATTGTCTTTTGCACATTCATTTTTTACCCTGAGACATTGCCAAAATCCTTTAAAAGTGCAAGCAGGTTTTTGACAGATTCTCTTGGATTTTCAAGGTATAGGATTATATCAACAGCCAAGAGGGATAACTTTATTTCCTCTTTTCTTATTTGGATGTCTCTGATT
>CAUYQG010071234.1:0-26953 GCA_963574415.1 Tarsius wallacei | reverse complement strand
TCCAAGTAGCTGGAACTACAGGCGCGCGCTACCACGCCCGGCTAATTTTTTGATTTATTGTAGAGAGGAGGTCTCGCTTGCCCAGGCGGGTCTCGAACCCGCCGGCTCAGGCAATCCACTCACCTCAGCCTCCCAAGGCGCAGGATTATAGGCTGAGCCACCGAGCCCGGCTGGGTATCTTTTTTACTGATTTTATCCAGAGAAGTCAGAACACTTTCCTCTTTGAAGCAGATGCCTGACTTTGGGCAAAACCCTTTGGATCTTCTCCTCAACAAGACTGAAGTCTTAGATTTTAGGATATAAAAAAGAATTCATGTGTTTATGATTTTAGGGCAGATGGCCAGTCATATGAGCTGAAGGCTGAAACAAACATAGTAATATCTGAATGTTGCTTGCTTTATTTTAAAAGTAGAGACTACAGGGGCAGAATAGTTCTTTGTTCTCTGAGAAGACTGAAATGTCCACTGCATTACATAATTTAACACTTAGACCTTGTCTAGAGAAGGGAGTCCCCTTGATTTTGAAAATCCTTTATACAATCATGTGTATCCCTCTCCACATTTCCCGGTTTCCTCTGGATTCAGCTCCTGTCTTCCATCATTCAAACAACTCACAACCCACATTAAACAGGGGTTATTAGGATGATGGGAGATGTGACCTACTTACACAGTTTGGAGATATTTGTTCATCTCTGCCAGTAATGCTGTTTTCTCCCATCTGGGCTCTGGCAACTTTCAACAATTGCTCATTAGTGCTGGAAATGGGCCCAGATTCTTGCAACATTTTGGCACCAAAGATACTGCCTAGAACAGTGTTTTCTCCCTTGGGTCCAGCACCAATAGATCCTCTCACCGTGGCCTCCCAAAGTGCTGGGAATACAGGTGTGAGCCACCGTGCAGGGCTGTTGGTATTCTTTTAAACCATGCCTTCAAGGCTATATTTTTGCCCACCTGGGTAAGATCTATACATTATGATTTCTTTCTTTCTTTCTTTCTTTTTTGAGCTGGAGTCTCACTCTGTCGCCCAGGCTGGAGTGTGGTGGCACGCTCACAGACACCCCAGCGTTCATCTTCTGGGCTCCAGTGATACTTCCGCCTCAGTTTTCCAAGTAGCCAGAACTACAGGTGCATGCTACGATGTCCAGCTAATTTTGTGGTTTATTGTAGAGATGAGGTCTCGCCAAGTTGCCCAGGCTGGTCTCGAACCATGAGCTCAGGCAATCCTCTCACCTTGGCCTCCCAAAGTGCTGAGATTACAGGCTTGAGCCACCATGCCTGGCCCATTATGATTTCTTATATAGTGAAGTTAAGGGGGATAATTTCATTGACACACTATTGCAGAGGGTAGAGTGAGTCTGAATGAAGGAGGAAGGCAACAATGAGGGAAAAGACTATAGATTAGTTTGTAGAGAGACTTTGTGGGTGTTGGCAGCAGAATTAAGTCTCAGAAACAAAGGGACCCTTTTGTTTGAGAGATACCCTGGGGTATGATCACAGTTATGCTTTGCTGTGGCACTGGGACAAGGACAGCATTGTGGGCAGGTGTGTGGCATAAGGGAAAACACAGTGAGTAAACAGAGTGTGGGAGATGGCAAATGTATAGCATTAGCCTGAGGAGAAAGCATGCATTATAGATAAGGAATCTTGTTGGGGGACTCAGTAGTTCACCTACTTTTTTTTTTTTGATAGGTCATATCTTGAACTGGTAAAATAACACCATTAAAATAGAATTAGTGCTGGGCACAGTGGCTTAAACCTGTAATCCCAGCACTTTGGGAAGCTGAAACAGGAGGATTGCTTGAGTCCGGGAGTTTGAAACCAGCCTAGGCAACACAGTGAGCCCTCATCTCTTCAAAAAAAAAAAAAAAAAAAAATTAGCTGGATGTGGTGGCATGCGCCTGTAGGCCTAGCTACTCCAGAAGTTGAGACTTTGGTGAGTCATGACTGTGCCACTGCACTCCAGCCTGGGCTACAGAATGAGACCCCCAACTCAAATAGGTATACCACCATGCCTGGTTAATTTTTTTTTTTTTGTAGGATAAAGTTTCACTGTATTGCCCAGGCTGGTCTCGAACCCCTGGGCTCAAGCAATCTGCCCACCTTGGTGTCCCAAAGTGCTGTGATTTCAGGCATGAGCCACCACACCTGGCTCAGGACCATTTCTTTAATAAATGACCCTTTCAGGTCCCCTCCCACTGTGGGAGATTTTCTGTCCTCTCAATAAATCCAGCTTTCTAAAACAATAAAAATAAATGATGTTGGAAAAACTGGATATCCACATGCTGAAGAATGAAATTAGACCCGTATCTCATACCATGTCCAAAAATTAATTCAAAATAGATGAAAGACTTAAATTAAGACCTGAAACTGTAAAACTACTAAAAGAAAACATAAACATAGGGGGAAAACCCCATGACATTGGTCTGGACAATGTTGTTTTTGGATATGACCCCAAAAACATAGACAACAAAAGTGAAAATTGACAAATGGGATTACATAAAACTAAAAAGCTTCTGGAGCCAGGCATGGTGACTCATGCATGTAATCACGGTGCTTTGGGAGGCTGAGGTGGGAGACTCATCTGAACCCAGGAGTCTGAGACCAGCCTGGTCAACATAGCTAGACCTGTCTCTACAAAAAAATAAAAAATAAAAAGGTAAAAACACCAGCTGGGTCTGGTGGCACGCATCTATGTTTCCAGCTACTAGAGAGGCTAAGGTGGGGAGGATGACTTGAGCCCAGGAGCTATAATCATGCCACTGTACTCCAGCCTGGGTGACAGAATAAGACTTTAAAAAAAAAAAAAATTTAAGCCTCTGCAAAGCCAAGGAAACAATAGCATGAAGAGACAATCTGTAGAATGGGAGAGAATATTTGCAAGCCACATATCTGATGAGAAGCTAATATCCAAAATATATATTTAAAAAACTCAAACAACTCAGTAGCAAGGAAACAACCTGATTAAAAATTCGGCAAAGGACTTGAATAGACATTTCTCAAAAGAAGACAAACAAATGGCCAACAGGTATCTGAAAAAATGCCAGTGTCACTAATTATTAGAGAAATGCAAATCAAAACTACAATAAGATATCACCTCACACCTGTTAGGATGGCTATTATAAAAAAGATGAAAGGTACTTTTTAGTGAGTAGTGAAGAAAAGAGAACTCTTGTACATTGTGGGTAGGAATGTAAATTAGAACAGCCATTATGAAAAAAGTATGGAGGGTCCTCAAAAAATTAAAAATAAAACTACCATATGATCCAGCAATCCCACTACTGAGTATTTTTCCAAGGAAATAAAATCAGTATGTTAAAGATATATCTGTACTTCCATGTTCACTGCAGCATTATTCACAATAGCCAAGATATGGAATCAACCTAAGTGTCCATCAATGGATGAATGAGTAAATAAAATATGATATATTTACATACACAATGAAATAGTATTCAGCCTTAAAAAAGAAGGAAATTTTGTCATTTTTGGTAACATGGATGAACCCTGAGGATATTATGCTAAGTGAAATAAGCCAGAAACAAAAAAACAAATACTGGGTGATCTCACTTTTATGTGGAATCTAAAAAAAGTCAAACTCATAGCAGCAGAGAGGAGAATAGTGGTTCCCAAGGGTTGCTAGGGCCTGAGGCGTTGATGGGTTCAGATGTTGATAAAAGCATACACAATTTCAGTTAGTGAAAAGGAATAAGTTCTAGAGATCTATTATGCAACATGGTGAATATAGTTAATAACACTGCACTGTATATTTGAGAATTGCTAGGAGAGTAGATTTTAAGTGTTCTCATCACAAAAAAGTATGTGAGATAATGCATATGATAATTAGCTTAATTTAGTCATTTCACAATGTATATATTTCACAATGTATATATATTTCAAAACATCACATTGTACATGATAAATACATTTAAATTGTATTTGCCAATTACATATAATTTTTTTTTTTTTTTGAGTTGGAGTCTCACTCTGTCGCCCAGACTGGAGTGCAGTGGCCGCTCCCAGCCACTGCAGTCTCGACCTGCTGGGCTCCGGCAATCCTTCCGCCTCAGCCTTCCAAGCAGTTGGAACTACGGGTGCGCGCTACCACGCCCGGCTAATTTTTTGATTTATTGTAGAGATGAGGTCTCACTTGCCTAGGCGGGTCTCAAACCTACGGGCTCAGGCAATCCACTCACCTCGGCCTCCCAAAGCGCGGGATTACAGGCTGAGCCACCGAGCCCGGCACATATAAATTTTTAAAAATAGAGTTGGAGTCGAATTGGCAGCCATAAGCTTTTCTAGTCACATTGGGAGCTTCTGTGTGTCCCTGTGATGTGGGAGACACTGGAACTTGATTTTCCTCCCCAGTTATTTTCTCAAAAAGAAGCCTCAGAAGTATTCATGTAGGACTTCCCTGGCCCTGGGATGGTGAACAATTCACACAGTCATGTGCAAATTCAGATAAATTAGTAGCAGCTGCCTGGATTGTTGTGACATGTGAGGCTCTAAGATATATTCAGGGACTGGATAGATGGGCAAGAGCATTACCATGTATGGCTCAGTGGCGTCTTGCTGGTAGTGGCAATTATGCTGATTATTTTGCTGACCTTATTTAGATTCCAGAACCCTGGTGATGAGCTTTATAAGCTGGGGTACTGATTTCTTCTGCTTTGTCCTCTTATTACATATTCCCTTGTACACTCTGCTGTTGTCTGGTTCCAGGGCAGCCTCCCCCTCCCACCACTTCCAGTTCACCTTCTTACAGCCCAGCACTGATCCCTCTTCTAGGGCAGCCTTCTCTGTCTCTCCTCTCATGGCACAAAACTGTGAAATAGTTATTGGGAGTTGAGATTTCTGGACATTGCTGCATTTTACCCCATGTGAAAGGGGTGATGGTTTCACTTGAGACATGGACGTTACAGAACTCCTAAGAGAGGACCTACCCAAGAAGAATCTGCCATCACAGCACAATAAAAACATGATCTTGGTGAATCGGGCTCAGAATTGGTTGCTCCCGCCTCCTTGACCAGATGCTTCTTCACTTACGATGGGGCCATGCCCGACTAACCCGTCATAAGTTGAAAATGTATTTAAAGCTCCTAACCTAATGAATATCATAGCTTAGCCAAGCCTACTTTAAATGTGCTCAGAACATTTACATTCACCTACAGTTGGGCAAACTCATCTGGCAGTACAGGGCACTACAGAGAACAGTATTGGTTGCTTACCTTGCAATCGTGTGGCATCACAAAAGAGTGTTGTACTGCATATCACTAGCCCAGGAAATAATCAAAATTCAAAGTTTGAAGTATGGTTTCTACTGCATGTGTATCACTTCCTCAGCATCATGAAGTTGAACCACCATTATGTCAGAGAGCTTCTGTATAACTGTGGACTCTAGGAAGTTGCCCTTTTGCTCTACCTCCTTGCATCTTCATAGCTGGAGGTGTGAGGGAGAACACTGAGGACTTAATTGAGGCCCAGCACTACCACTGCCTACTGCAGGACTCTTGAAGACATGTGACACAGTCCAGGTTCTCAAAGACAGCGGTCTGTCTTTAGGAAATAGTTAAGTCACACAATGCAAGATGCATTTGTGTCACATTGAGTAAAACTTTAGGTATGTAGGATGTTCAGTGAGGTTAGACTAGTTAAAAGGAAGGCAGGAAAGAGGAGGGAGGTGACAGTGATAAATAAGAAGTAGATGTGGGGAGGTGGGAAGAAGAGAGGCGTTAGCAGAAAGTGAAAGCTATTCAAAATGGTATCCTTAGGTTAGATAATCCCCAGTCCCAGGCAATATGCCTGTGGGAGAAGGGATTTCAAAAGCCCTCCAGGTTCACAAGGCAGGCTCAGACCTTTTGTTCATTTCTTCCAGAATCCTAATAGTAGTGTACACTTACAACACCATTTAAGTCTAAGAGGAAACTGATTATAGATACTGATAGTTTGGTAATACCTGGAATGTGGTCTATAAATAACTGAAAACATAATTATGAATAGCCCTAAATCCAAATCAGGGTGGTAAATTAAGTTGAGAGATGATGTTGTCTTAAAGTGTAAGAAGTACAGCCAGTACTTGTAGCCCTCCTTCCCACATCTTCCACGGATAGAAGAGAAGGAACAAGTGTGAATAAGACCAATAAGTCTTTTATTTTCCATGTGCCTATCCCTGTGTGAATTCAGGAGAGTGATCAAGGATCTTACCTACCATTATTTTCAAGAGGACCAACAGGACTGCTCATACTTACCTATAAACTCAGTTTTATGGAAGTCCTGAACCCATTAGTAGACAATGAAACATCAGTCCCCGCCTAATCACACACATTCTCATACATGTTGAAAATGGGACCATATGCCCTGGTTTCCTTCTCTCCCATTGTTCTAGACGGTGCCTAAGTTGGCTAGCGTATGTAACAAAGCAGACGGTGGGCAGGAGAGTGGCTGAAAAGAGACAACTTTCTAACGCACATACAAGCGCTGAACAAATGAAGCACTGTCAATGCCAACGCCAATGATTCCCAAACTTTAGTGTGCATCAAAGGCCCACAGAGTTTTTTTTTTTTTTTTTCTTTTTTTGAGTTGGAGTTTACTCCGTCACCCAGGCTGGAGTACAGTGGTACACTCACTGCCATCCAGCGTCAACCCGCTGGGCTCCATGGATCCTTCCGCCTCAGTCTTCCAAGTAGCCAGAACTACAGGCGCGCGCTGTCACGCCCGGCTTATTTTTTATTTATTGTAGAGACTAGGTCTCACCAAGTTGCCCGGGCTGGTCTTGAACCCGCGGGCTCATGCAATCCACTCGCCTCGGCCTCCCAAAGTGCTTACAGGGATTGCAGGTTGAGTCACCGAACCCGGCTCGTTAAAACAGATGGCTGAGCTCCAACCCCCGAGTTTCTGATTCAGTAGATCTGTGGGTGGGGCCTGAGAATTTTCATTTCTAGCTGGTTCCCAGGTGATGGTAATGCTGCTGGTTCAGAGACCACACTTTGAGAACCACTGGCACACCCTACTGGTTTTCAACCTTGGCCAAAACAGGGCCAATCACAGTCCTTCCCTGTGATTGATATTTGGGGAGGATGGTGCAGTTTGAGGCAACATTATACAAGAGGGAAGTCTCCAATATAATAACCTTGGAACTGAGATCTAAAAACAAGAAGTTTGTTGTGCAAAGTTACAGAGGAAGGGCAGGGGAAGTAACATGTACAAAGGTTCTGAGGCGAGAATGGGCCAAGCTTACTCAAGGGACCCCAAAAGGCTAGCTTTAGAATCCTGTTCCCATTGCCCGAACTGCTCTCTCCCTTACTTTAACCTAGGGAATCCCCAGTCAACCTTCAGATTTCAGCCCAAACATCACTCCCCCCAAGCCCTCCCGGAACTCAGAGTAGGTCTCCCTTCGCCCCCACCGATGACCGGCCTGTTCCTAGGATCCAGAGGCCTGTGTTTATGAGACTTATGGAACTCGAGAAAGGGAGTGTCGGGGTAAGAGAGATGTGGGCTGAGAGCGTTAAAAGGGGTCGCGCAAGCTGTCTCCGCAGGAAAACCAAGCGGATTCCTAAGTTTTTTAGCCCAGAGCAATGCTCGGGGAGCGACAGCAGCCCGCAGAGCGGCCGGTCACGGGGCGGAAGTTCGTCCCTGGAGCCGTTCTAGGAAACCCGGAGGACCCAGATCGTCAGTCATCCTAGGGCTGAAGTGGGTATCAGCGAGTGCACAGGGCCATTCCAGCGAGCCGGGTCGGCAGGCGGCGGCAAGGTGGGGCTTGGGTTAGGGCGAGAACTGGCGAAAAGCAAAGCCCAAAAAGGCAAGGAGGCGTTGGCGCGCAGACCACCTGTTCATCCCCCAGAGTGCGGCGCGCGCTGATTGGCTAGAGTGCTGCCCGGGACCGGAAGTGGCCGATGCTGTCGCCCGTGACACCGAGACAACAGCTGCGGGTTGTGTGCTAGCGGCCCAAGCAGCGCCGGGAGCCCGAGCGGAGTGAGCGTGGGGCGGTAGCGGCCTGCGGTGAGCCCTCGTTCTGTCACGGCTTGGGGGAGGAGGGCGCTGGGCTCTCAACTGCCTAGTTCGTGAGCCGAGCGAAAACCCTACGTTTAGGCCCGTTCCTGACCCGGGTTCGCTGAATGACCTTGGACTTTACGCCCTCCTTCCCAGGTCTTCCTTTCTCCACCAGCACACAGCGAGTGTGGGCCTCGACACTGCCAGGGACCGTCCCAACCTGGTTCTGTGCCTGTCAACTGTGGGGGTGGGAGAAGCAGGGACCCCCCCCCCACCGTCCTGTCGTGGGGACTAATGGGAGCTGTGGTTTTTCTCAGACATTCTACCCCCATGTAAACCGCTGGGACGAAATGGCGGGCAGTGTCAAAAACTTAAGGCCCCCGTGACAGATCGTACCCTGTGCTGGCAGACAGGATATTGGCTTATGAGGGTTGGTTTTGAAAGGAGACAGGTTTGAGCCGAAGAGTTAATAGAGACCTCCTGATCATGGGTACCAGAGGAAGGACAGAGGAAAGGAGGCAATAGTTCCTTACATTAAATATCATCCAGGTTGGGAGAAAGAACTTATTTTTAAAAATAGTTATTGATACTGTCTTAGGCTCTTTAGATACAAAGGTGAATGACATATTCAGTTAACCCCCAAGAGTATGGCAGATTTGTTATATGGAGAAGACAGTTATACAAATTCACTTAACAGATATTTAGTAGGTATCTGAAATGTGCTAGGCACTGGGAATACCAAGATGAATAGGATATCATTCTTGCTCCTGGTGTAGAGGAAAAAATAGATATGAAAATAAACTAACAATACAGTGGCGTAACTGTTTCAAGATGAAGAAATATCTGTCTGTCTTAGGGCCTGGGGGTCAGGAAAGGAAAGCATGGGAGTATGGGAGGGACTGCACATACTTGAGCTGAGTCTTGGAGATATTTGTTGTGCACAAAGTAGACAGTAAAATTCCAGGAAGTGGCCAGGCACAGTGGCTCATGCCTGTAATCCCAGCACTTTGGGAGGCTGAGGCAGGAGGATTGCTTGAGCCCAGGAGTTTGAGGCTAGCCTAGGCAACATAGTGGGACCTCATCTCTACAAAAAAATGCCAGGTGTGATGGTGCACACCTGTAGTCCCAGCTACTGGGAGGCTGAGGTGGGAGGATTGCTTGAGTTGCTCTGGAGTCTGAGGCAGAAGGATCACCTGAGCCAGGAGTTCAAGGCTGCAGTGAGCTGTGATTTTGCCACTGCACACCAGCCTGAGCAACAGAGTGAGTCCACTACTCAAAAAAAAGAATTCCGAGTAGTGGGAATAACTTGTTATCAGAGGTAAAGAAGCTTTAAAGAACAGGAAGTGTCGAACTGCAAGACACTGAGTATGACTGCAGCTTCCAACAGTTAATGGAGAGTGTGAGACAGGAGATGGGGAAGGGAAATGGGCCTCATTATGAGGACAATATGAGCCATATGAAGATGTTTTTATTCTGTAGGCCTTGAGGAGCACAGGAAGTGATATGATAACTATAGTACAAAGAGGTGAGAAAAGGGTCTGTCTTGGTTTAAAGGACTAAGAGAGATCTTCCTGCAGATGTTAATGAAGACTTGGGGAGAGGCGATCCCTGTATTTTTTTTTTTTTTTTTTGAGTTGGAGTCTCACTCTGTCGCCCAGACTGGAGTGCAGTGGCCACTCTTGGCCACTGCAGCCTCGACCTGCTGCGCTCCGGCGATCCTTCTGCCTCAGCCTTCCAAGTAGCTGGAACTGCAGGCGCATGCTACCACGCCCGGCTAATTTTTTGATTTATTGTAGAGATGAGGTCGCACCAGGTTGCCCAGGCGGGTCTCGAACCCGCGGGCTCAGGCAGTCCACTCACCTCAGCCTCCCAAGGCGCGGGATTACAGGCTGAGCCACCGAGCCCAGCTGGTCCCTGTATTAAATACTGAGTATGCAGTAGGACCTGGCCTTTCAGAAGTTAAGGGAAATTATTTGCATCAGTTAAGATACTTTTGTCTATACGTAACAGAATCCAACTCAAGCTGTCTTAAAAATATACACGTATTTCTGATAATTGGAAGTCAAGAGGTAAAGTGGTCTCAGGACTGACTGAATCCAGTGGCCCAGGCAGCATTTCCCCTTGATTTTCTTAGTTTTACCAGCCTTCATCCACAGTGAGATGACAGTAGCAGGCCCAGGCAACAGAATATAGAAATCTCTTCTTGTGCATTCTTTCAGGATGGCAGGAAACTATTCCCAGAAACTCCCAGCAAACTTCCTTAAAATACTGACCCAGATGAAGGCATATGTCTATTTCTGAACCAGGAATTCCTGAATCCTGTACCAGCCACTTGGGAGGGAGATGGCATTTATATGACTGGGTTAACTGAACCAGGGTGCACTCCTGAAGCTCTTGGATGAGAATAGATCTCTGTCAGAGAGAGCAAAGCCACTGCAAACTTTTTTGCTCAAATACCCCATAAAGTAATTTGGGAGGCTTCGTATCCCTTTACACATTTGCAGGTTGACATCCAAAATGTTTCCATTTCTCATCATAAATTTTAATAGTTTCAAAGGATATTATTGTTGACGTATTAAACATTTTGACATTTTAAAATAAAACCTCTTCCCAGTTTCTAGTATATCTTCCCTTGATTTTGTGTACTGACCACATTCTTCACCCTCTCGGTTAGTATCTCACTCCTCCCTGCCCATCTTCATTTGCATTCCCATATCAGTCAGTCATCTCAACTATCTCCTGGCCAACCTCTCTGAGTACCTTACTTCCTTGGTCTTCCACCACACACCTCACCTGATTCTTAGGCTGGTTGCCAAAAGCATTGTTGAAAAAAACTCAGGAGAGCATGATGATTGGCTTCTCCTCACACTGATGCTTTCCAGCATGCTTGTCTCATTGCGGGTGATGACAGTTAAATAAGATAATGTCTGGCCCAGCGCGGTGACTCATGCCTGTAATCTCAGCATTTTGGGAGGCTGAGGTGAGAGGATTGCCTGAGGCCAGGTGTTCAAGACCAGCCTGGGCAACTTGGCAAGACCTCTTCTTTACAATAAAAAGAAAAAAAATTAGCAGGGCATGGTGTTGTATATCTGTAGTTCCAGCTACTTGGAAGGCTGAGCCGGAAGGATCATCTGAGTCTAGCAGGTCAAGACTGCAGTGGCCGTGAGCATGCCACTGCACTCCAGCCTGGGTGTCAGAGTGAGACTCTGACTAAAAAAAAAAAAGATATCTGTAAATTGCTTAGCATATAGTAAGATCTTATCATTATTCTTCACATCAAAATGTCAGTGCATCCTCGCTTATATTCTCTCCTTCCATAGTTATCCCAACCTTGCACATGCTACATTGAAATAAAAGCATTCTATTCTTTTTCTTAACATTTCCTGTATTGCCTGGCCTCTGAGGTTTTGCTTGCCCATTTTTGCCCAGAACGTGCAGTACAGTAGTCTTCAAATAGAAGTACACAGAGGAGGTACACAAATACTTTCTGTAACATTTGTGGGCACACAGATTGTTGAATAGAAATCCATTTCTAGATTTTTAGCTTCAGTTTGTATCCTTGCCTATGACTGATCTGCTTGAGAATGGGCCTCTTGCCTATAGGTTTCTCTTTTTTCACCTCTTCTTTCACAATTGCTCTTTTTCTTCTTTATAAAAGAAAGACACTTCTCATCCATCCCATTCTTAATTTTACTATGATGCATCATCACTCTGGGGTGGGAAAACCTCTAGAGTGCCACACAAAGGGACAATTTGTTGAAGAAGTGAGTTTCTTGGACTTTTTTTTGAGTTGGAGTCTCACTCTATCGCCCAGACTGAAGTGCAGTGGCATGCTCCCGGCCTCCGCAGCCTCGACCTTCTGGGCTCCGGCGAACCATCTGCCTCAGCCTTCCAAGTAGCTGGAACTATAGACGTGCGCTACCATGCCCGGCTAATTTTTTTTTATTTATTGTAGAGATGAGGTCTCTCCAAGTTGCCCAGATGGGTCTCAAACCCGCGGGCTCAGGTAATTCACTCATCTTGGCCTTCCAAAGAGTGGGATTACAGGCTGAGCCACTGAGCCTGGCCTCTTGGAATTTTTGTAACACAAGTCCAAATTTTTGCTTTCACAATATTTTAAAAAGTCCTAATCAGGCTGTCAATCAGCTGATAGATCATTTAATAATCTTTACAACAAATCACAATGTGGTTTTTGGCAGATATGTTCAAAGAATTAAGTGGTCTTGCTGTCACAAAAGATTGCTGTAAACGTAGATTTAGGCAATTTGGGCAAAAACAGGCCCGGCTACAGTAACTAGAGACAGTCTCATAAACATAACAGAAAGGCTGTTTTTAACTCAGAAAAGGGAATTTATTTAGTCAATTGTATTTTATCTGCCCTGTCTGCTCTCAGAGGTTTAGAAAAGGAGTGGGGATGGGGTAGTCTAGTTGGAGCATAGGAAAAAAGTCAGAACAAGAACTGGCAGTATATCTGTAATCCTGCTGCTGGACACATGTGTTGATCTGCCTGTAAGCCAGACCTGGGTAGAGATGAATGCACCACATGAAGAGTGGTAACTCCAGTCATTAAGACTTTGTAACAGTGGCTCTCAAACCTGACTGGGTATCAGAATCACCCAGGGCACTTGTTAAAAATACAGACCCCTTGGCCCCTGCTAGAGATTCTGATTCTGCAAGGTCTGAGGTGGGATCTAGAAATTAGTATTTTTATTTTTAAATTTTATTTTTATTTATTTATTTATTGTTGAGTCAGAGTCTCACTCTGTTGCCCAGCCAGCGTGCAGTGGCACAGTCACAGCTATTGCAGCCTCAACCTGCTGGGCTCAGGTGATCTTTCTGCCCCAACCTTCCAAGTAGCTGGAACTATAGGTGCACACCACCACACCAGGCTAATTTTAAAAAATTTATTGTAGAGATGACATCTTGCCAAGTTGCCCAGGCTGGCCTCGAACCCCTGGGCTCAGACATCGTCTCTCCTCTGCCTCCCAAAGTGCTGGGATTATAGACATGAGCTACCACACCTGACTGAAATTAGTATTTTTAACAAATTGATCAGTTGATTCTTATACAGCTAGTCTAGTTCCAGGTCAAGAACTAATATTTAGGAATCATTCTTCTAACCAGATCTTCCTGCTATGATTGCAGGCCTACTAAAAACACTTTTCAATGTTTTATGTGGCTTCTCTTACAGATTTTCACCGCCTAGGCAGTATGGTCCTTTAAAAGTTTTATTTCTCATTGTTAATTGATAGACATCTAGATTATGCATCAGTATGAGGCTTTTTGAGCTTGCTCTCTTTGGTTTGACAAATTTGCATTGACAAATTCAGGTCTGCAGAGTAGAGGATCTTATTCTGAACTATGGAGACCCAGTTGAGGTCTGCTTGTCATCCCCTAAACTGAGGGCCATGAATGGTCAACCTTCTCTCCTCTCGTGGCACATCTGTCTTACCTGTCGTCAGAAACATCTAATTTGAGATTTAGAAAAAAGTGAGAGACAGAAAGAGAAAATTGTGGCTGGGTGCAGTGGCTCATGCCTGTAATCCTAGCACTTTGGGAGGCCAAGGCGAGAGGATTGCTTGAGTCCAGGAGTTCAAGACCAACATAGCGAGACCTCATCTCTACAAAAAAAAAAATCAAAAAATTAGCCAGGTGTGGTGGCACACATTTGTAGCTCCAGCTGCTCAGGAGGCTGTGATAAAAGGATTGCTTGAGCCCAGGAGGTTGAGGCTGCAGTGAGCCTGATCATGCCATTGCACTCCAACCTGGGCTACAGAATGAGATGACTCCAACTCAGAAAAAAAAGGAAAAGAAAGAAACAGAAGATTGTGTTTGGGAATTTGAATTGAGGCTATGAGAAGTGGAGTGTTTCCATGTGAGGATGAGGCCTAATATATGGCTGTGCCACTGGGAAGATCAACCAGATGGAGACTGACTTTGAATTATAATTGAGAAGGTACCTGTAAAGTGATATTTAATAAATGACATTAATATTGTATTATTAGCAGAATGCAAAGTAAAAGAATGGTCGGGGGGTAATATTTAGTTGGGGAAAACTTTCTGATTTTGAATTTTGAACCAGGTCTTGAAGTTGGAGTTAGATACATAACTACCTAACTTCTATTTTATTTTGTTTTACTATGAAAAAATGATTTTCCATTTGGCGTGGTACAGATGGAGGTTCTACAAATGCTGGTTTTGTTAAGAACTAGATGATGGAAAAGAAGCAACTATAGGAGACATGAGGTTGAAAAGAAAAGGCCAGAGAGGAGGCTGGAAGTAGGCAGAGACTGAAATGCCAGCTTGTAGAACTTTTTTGGGGGCTGGGCAATGGAGAGAATTTTATTTAAGACAGTACTTCCCAACTCAGATGGTGCCATGAGTGAAGAAGATAGATAAATTCTCTGCAATGGATCTTTACAGTTAGATACATATTGTCTATAATTTTCAAAGATTTCAAAAAAAGGAGAAATACAGCTTTTAGGTGCCCTCCTTTACTCCATGGAAAAATTAGAGAAGATACTGAGGTAGGAAAAGTTGAAGAAGATTCCAGTTCATTTTAAGAAGTAACAAAAAGAGCTTCTGAATCTTCAGAACTCCAGTAGGAGATCAGGTTTCTTTTGGGTGTCAGGGGAGGGGGACAATACTAGGACTGCACTGATGAGTGACCAGAGATATCACAGCATAAGGTGGTGGTAATAATCAACATCCTATGGATGACTGGAGGCTGGGCAGAGGAAAGTTCAGTACGAAGTCACCCCTCTATTCATTACTTTCTCTTATCCTCACCACATGACCCCAGCTGTTTCTGCCACTTAGGGTCTTTGTTTCTGCAGTAATCGCGTCTTCCCTCTTACCCCATCTCTCTACTGATACTGTCCCTTCTAATATAAACATGTTCAAATCTCTCCCATCAGAGAAAAGCCTTGACCTGTATAGCACACTCACATTACTGTCCATTTTGGTCTCCTCCTTTCGTCCACATTTTTTTTTTTTGAAAGAAGCAGCAAATTCATTATTCAGTCCACTGCCACCTGGCTTGTGCTTCTACCATTCCACTAAATTTGTTCTTACAGGTCATTTGTGACCACCTAGTTGTCTCAGTAGACATTATCCAGTGTTTTCCTACTGAATCTCTCAGCTGCATTTGATACTTTTTAATTCCCTCTGCCATTGTTCAAGTGACTTCTGTAACACAGTATTATGGTTCTTCTACTTCACTAACCATTCTTTATCTTCTTGTACTACTTCTCTTCCTCCACCCACCACTTTATTATCAGAGTCTGGACAGGAAACAGCTCACTCAAATTGAGGAACCTGGGGCTGGTAACGGTGGCGTGGTCAACAGCCTTGGGCCTGAAGAGATGGGAGAGAGTAGAGGTTACTGGGACCCAGACAGACTATTGAGTAGGATAGACTCCTTGAGAGGAATAATGACCTTCATTTGAGGGACACCACCACCCAAAGCAACCTCACAGGAAGGAACCTGGAGAATAAATACCCTGTGATCCTACATTCCTCCTGACTTCCAGTCTCCTCCTGGGACCCCTGATTGGTGAAACATAGCTGGAAGCCAGAGGCCTGTTGATGTGTGCCCTACAGGTTAGCCTTTTAGCCTTCTAGGGCAGAAAGGAGGCTAAGAAAGGTGGAAAGAAGATCTAAAAGGGAAAATGGAAGATAATTGGAGTACTTGTGACTGTTAGCTTTGAATCCTAGGTTTCCATCCTCAGTCTGTGACAGTTCTCATACTATACTCATGCTGAGTGCTCTCAATTCTGTGTCTTTAGTCCTGACTACTTTAATCTTTAGACAAATATATTTTGACTGATTTCTTGATACTTCTTTATGGATATCTTAAAACTCACCTTTTCTAAAACAGAGCTTATTCATCATCTTTCCTCCTATACTAGCTCTTCCTCAGTATTCCCTCCTAATCTTGGTGGCACCACCATCCAATTACCATCTCTCAAATTAAGTGCGATCTGGGCACCATCTTTGACTCCTCTCTCTTTCTTATACCCATATCAAGTCACACACCAAGAATTTGACCTGTTAAATATTTCTTCAGTCTCTCTCTTCCCCACTGCCCTAGTAGATCATAATGCCTCTTGCCTAGATAACTCTATCAGCCTTCTAACTGATCTCCTGTGTTCAGGCCTACAGCTTTCTAGTTCAGTCACTGAATAGCCACTAGTGTGCATCTACCTGAAATATTAATCTGGCCAGAGTCTATGTCACTCCTAGACTTAAAAACCATCCCGGGAGCAGCCCACAGGTCCACACATGTATGGACCAGCTAAACAAACAAACAAACAAACAAACCATCCCATTACTTTGTATTGTCTAAGGGATGAAGCTCCGTACCTGCCCATGCCCCCTTAAGAATCACCTTCCACAATTAACATTTTTACTAATGGGAGGATTGTATTCCTCAGATTTGCTGTGGTGCACAAATACACTGACCTCGGCTAAAGGCCACTTCAATATTAGTTCCAAGTTGCTTACCAGAGTGAAGAGTGAACAGAGGTCAGACTCATTCTCCCAGAATTTGGACCCCACATCTGTGATGGAGACAGTTAAATCCCCAGGGCAATTAAAATAGGAATAGATTTGGCCTCATGTAGTTTTTAAAAAATGGCTTAAGCAAGGCCAAACCTATTTCTGTCTTAGATAAATGAAGTCCAGAGGCTAGCATTCCAAGACTGGTAGGGTATGCTGGTGTACTCATGATATGCCTAGGGTATGCTGGTGTACTCATGATTCAAGATGGTGCTCCAGCTATCACATAATGACCTAGGAACAGCATGGAAGAAATGCATCCCTTCATCTTTTAGGAGATTTCCATTAGTCCCGTGTGCTTTCATGTACATCTCACTGTTTAGTTGGCCAGAAGTTGGTTACATGGCGAATTCCAGCTGCAGAGAAGTGTATTTCTTTAGCTAGACTAATTGCCACTTTAAATAAATTTATTATTTTGTTGTAAGGAGATGGGGAAGAATAGAAATTGGGGTAGATAACTAAGAATCCCTGCCACAGCCTTTTAGAAGTTTAAAAAATGTATTATTTAAGATCTGTAAATATATTAAGAAAATTCAATAAAAGAGCTGGTTACAAAATTAATTTGTAATGATCAATTAATATGTAATGATATATATAAAAGTAATAACTGGTTACAAAATATAAGAAAAATTAAATAAAAAGAGGTACAGAGATATGATGGACATAAAAAGAACGTCAGGATAAGTTTGGACTACAAAATTATACTACAAGTTATTTAGAAAAATATGAGAATAGACAGAAAATGTCTGAAAAAAAGGTAGAGAACTTTCTCTAACATATACTAAAATTTTTAATAAAGCTACAGCAGGTTGAGCTGTTTGGTATTAGACAAGAAATAGACCAAAAGAAGTGAATGGAATGCAGAAATTGACCCAAATATATATGGCTATTTAGATTATGGTATAGGTGGCATTTTAAATCAGCAGGGAAAATAATTATTCAGTAAGCAGTATTGATGGAATTCACTAGCTATTTGGAAAAACTAAAGCTGGAACCTTACTTCATCCAAATGTAAGGGAGCCAAAAGTAGTTACTGCTATACTTCTGTGCTAATTGTAACTAAGTCACATTCACCTTTTGAATGGGTAACCCCTATATATCCCATCCCCAGCTCTGTAGATCTGGTGAGTACGATAGGACTGGACTAAGAATAGTTTCTTTTGCTTCTCATTTTGTGGTCACTTCCTTTATATACCCAAATGCTATTTCTATTAACTTGTCATTTTTGTCCTTTCTTCTAACCTTTTCCATATACCCATCTATTAATATGGCCACTATTTTCCCTAAATGTTTTCTTTACCAACCTCAACTCACTGTTATTACTATGGAACTTTTGATCAGCCTCTCTCTCTCTCTCTTTTTGAGTTGAAGTCTCACTCTAATCCGAGGCTGGAGTGTAGTGGCATGCTCACTGCTGCCATAGCCTTGACCTACTGGGCTCAGGTGATCCTTCTGCCTCAACCTTCTGAGTAGCTAGAACTACAGGCATGTGCCACCATGCCTGGCTAGTTTTTTATTTATTGTAGAGACGAGGTCTTACCAAGTTGCCCGGGCTGGTGTTAAACCCTTGGACTCAGACAGTCCTCTCACTTCCATCTCCCAAATTTCTGGGATTACAGGCATGAGCCATCATGCCTGGCTCAGCAACTGTTTATCATCCATTTCCTGTATCGGTCTTTAAATCTTTTCCACTGATCTTTTTTTCTCTTTTCAGTTAGTGTCTGCTGTTTAGCATGTGTACCATAATCCTAAATTTTTATCTTCTCTTCAGTAGCATCCTGTCATTTCACCAGATACAAAAACTGTTCTTGAGTGCTATTAGAACTGTGTCAGAGCTCTGTTCTCCTCTAGCATTAGCTTCACTTAAATGTGATATAGTCACCTTACATACTTGCCCTTTCTCATTTCAGATTGTGAGATGGGGACTGAGAACAAGGAGGTGATTCCCAAGGAAGAAATCTCTGAAGAATCTGAGTCACATGAATCAATATTTGAAAAACTTCCAGAAGTAGTTTACCAAGGTCACAAGTTTGGGGCAGCATGTGAAAAAGACATATTGGAGGGACATTCAAGAGACTCCACAGAAGAGATTATAGAGCAGATGTCTCCTCAGGAGAGAGACTTTGCATCAGAATTGATTATCTTTAAGAAATCACCCTCAAGTGAGAAGGACCAGGAGAATACTGAGGGTGAGAGAGGCTGCAGTCCCACCCCAAATCTGGTTACACATCAGGGAGATTCCGCATCAGAGGGAGTTAGTACATTTGTTATCTCTGGCCAAAACTTCATAGAGAATTTAGCGCCTAACAAAACACAGAGAAGTTCTATAGGAGAAAAGCCTCATACATGTAAAGAATGTGGGAAAGCCTTTAATCAGAACTCACATCTCATCCAGCATATGAGAGTTCATAGTGGAGAAAAACCCTTTGAATGCAAAGAATGTGGAAAGACATTTGGAACTAATTCAAGCCTGCGAAGGCACCTGAGAATTCATGCTGGAGAAAAACCTTTTGCTTGTAATGAATGTGGAAAGGCCTTCATTCAGAGTTCACATCTTATCCACCATCATAGAATTCATACTGGAGAGAGGCCCTATAAATGTGAAGAATGTGGTAAAGCCTTCAGTCAGAATTCAGCCCTTATTCTACATCAAAGAATCCACACTGGAGAGAAACCTTATGAATGTAATGAATGTGGGAAGAACTTTAGGGTTAGTTCACAGCTTATTCAGCATCAGAGAATTCATACTGAAGAAAGATATCATGAATGCAATGAGTGTGGCAAAGCCTTCAAGCATAGCTCAGGCCTTATTAGACACCAGAAGATTCATACTGGAGAAAAACCATATCTGTGTAATGAATGTGGGAAAGGCTTTGGTCAGAGTTCTGAGCTTATCCGGCATCAAAGAATTCATACAGGGGACAAACCCTATGAATGTAATGAATGTGGGAAAACTTTTGGCCAGAACTCAGAGATTATTAGACATATTAGAATTCATACTGGTGAGAAGCCCTATGTATGTAAGGAATGTGGGAAGGCCTTCAGGGGGAACTCGGAACTTCTTAGACATGAGAGAATTCACACTGGAGAGAAACCCTATGAATGCTTTGAGTGTGGAAAGGCTTTCAGACGGACTTCTCACCTTATTGTCCACCAGAGAATTCATACTGGAGAGAAACCTCATCAGTGTAATGAATGTGCAAGAACATTTTGGGATAATTCCGAGCTGCTTCTCCACCAGAAAATTCATATTGGAGAGAAACCTTATGAATGTAATGAGTGCGAGAAAACATTTAGCCAGCATTCCCAACTTATCATACATCAGAGAATTCACACTGGAGAGAAGCCTTATGAGTGCCAAGAATGTCAGAAGACCTTTAGTCGGAGCTCTCACCTCCTCCGACATCAAAGCGTTCACTGTATGGAATGAACTACAAAATAGGACAGCTTTCTGTGGAAAGCCAGACTATTCATTTATTCATAATCTGTGTCCCAAATTCTCAGATCAAATGAATGGACAGAACCTCATCTGTCCTCTCACTGAATTTAAACAGTTGAAGAGGATGAGGCACTTTTTTTTTTTTTTTAAAGAGTCAAGGTCTCATTCTGTTACCCAGGCTGGAGTGCAATGGTGCAATTATCACTCACTGCAGCCTCATATTCCTGGGCTCAAGTAATCTTCCCATCTCAACTTCCTGAGTAGCTGGGACTACAGGCGCCAATGAGGCACTTTTATGAATTATTAATGTAGGAGTTTGTGTACTGAGTTAAATCATAAAAGCTATTTCAGGCCTTAATTCTCCTCTGTCCCTTGTCCCTTCCTATCTCCTCTCCCAGTTGATCACGTAGCATTAGGACTCTGTACCTGTCATTTATCCTAAATTACTCTTTGGAAAAAGTGACAGAACAGGGTCTGCCACCTCCTAAGAATGACAGAGTTGACTCATTGAATGTTATTCCCTGAAATGTTAGAAAGTCATGACTTGGAAGACACACCTCATTCTCCTGTCCACTGTTTCATATTGGAATAATTTAGTAAGATTTTACTAGCCTCAAATCTTCTAGTCCTGCTATCAGTTTTCCTAGGAAGATGGCAGCATTAATGAAGAATCAGGAAGTTTGGGTCATTTCACATCTCCTGCTAGGCTTCTTCATTCATTTGAAGTGGCTGCCATAATGGAGGAACTGTGGGCAATTTACAGGATTATAAGTGAAGGCCATAGACTCCAGAGGGGTCGATTAGGCAACACTAGGGGATAAACATTTGAGGTCAGACTATTCAGTGTGGGCAGAAGCAACTTTTTAGCAGCAATCCCCACTTCAAGGGTGCTCAGACTGACTACTCCCAAGAATTCTGCTGCATTCACTTTTGGCCCCAAATCTTGCCACTGTTGGCAGATCCTGTGTCAGGAAGTAGTAGAAAGAACTGTGACTTTGCCTCCCAGACACCTAGCCACAGTGATGAGCCAGTTTACCTGACCAACCAGGTCTGACTTTGCTAAAGCACTTCTCTCATGACCTGGGACCCTACTGCTGGAGCCCCTGGCTGATAAGCCAGGAAGTGAGAGCCTCTTCTTGGTTTTACTCCTTAGCCCTGAAATTATTTTTTCACCATCTCTGTGTATGTTTTCTGTGTTTTCCTATATGTTATTTCTTTAAAGAAACAGCCTCCGTCTTTCATGTGCATGTTTCTGAGGCAGTGAATGGTTAGCAAGAATTGCACTAATGGGGATCCAGCAGGTCTGGGGTCTGGTCTTAGCATTAGACCTTGAATAAGGCACTTCACCTGCTGGTCTCCACTATTCTCATCTGTACAATGAGGGGAATTGAACTAAATGCTTTCTGAAGTTTGAACCAGCTTAATAACACCTGGATTCTTTAAAAAAATTTTAATTTTATATATCTTTACTGTTCTTTACTCTCTGTTACACTAGTACTAATCACTAATATTTATTGAGTGTTTACTACATGCCAGGCACAGTGCCCAGGCAGTTTACATTTTTATTTTCACAGAATCTCTATGACATGGGTACTCTTAGAAAAAAAGGAAAAAAAAGCTTTATTATGGTATAATTTACATACCATAACGTTCACTCATTTAAGTTGTTGAGTTGAATGATTTTTAATTTACAGAATTATGCAGGCATCAGTGATGTGGGTATTCTTACCCTAACTTGAAAGATGATGTGGGGCAGGGTGGGAAGATGTTAAATAATTTATCCATGATCACACAGTAAGTGCTAGAGCCAAAATTCCAACTCCAGTGTATGTTCTTAACCAGTATGCTGTGTTGCACATAGGCAGATTCATTACTGCCTTATTTGAAAATCTTTGCACATTTTCTGTTACTAATTACTACGTATATTTTAATATAATTTAAATCATGTCCTTGGAAACAACTGCTCACAGTCAAAAAACCCACAAAGTGGGTTTATTCTGTATTCCAATATAGGTCTCCCCAGATTTATGCCTTTGGCTTGAGAAAAGGACTGTGCAAATAAACAGTTGGTTTCTTAGTTTCACATCCCTCCAGGTACCTCTCCCTTAACAGCCAAACTCTTTCAGGGGAAGTTCTTTGACTTAATTCTTCTCTTGGAAAGGGTGATTACATGTGTGATGTGATTACAAGTGTGGTGTGTGCTCTCATTCCTTTTTTCATTGCACAAGCTTGAATTGAATTGTGCCCAGACCATTTCCTTATGTGAAACTTAGATATCACCTATCCCTTTAATGTCTGATTCCTGCATTCGCATATTTTATTTCCATATTTATTTCCACCTCTTGCCAACCCTAATAGAGAACTTGGCACATCTTCAAGTCTCCCCCAAAGAATCTACTTACACAAACACTTAAATGAGCTATATGGACTTCACTGAAGATGCTGTGTAAGAGATGGAGAAGGGTTCACATTATACATCCTGTTAGGTGCTTTGTTCTCAGAAATCCCTTATTGGCCAAACTGTCAATAAAGGGTTTTCCCTTTGTCTTCCCCTCTGAGGGCTCAGCCACCTCAGCTACTTTTTTCCTGCTAGGTATCCAATCCATTCCCGCAACCGCTCCCCCACCCAGTTCATTTACCTTCTTAAATGCATCACTACTCAGCAAAAGAAAAGGTCCTTCAGTTAACAATCACTGGAATATTAGAAGCCAACTTAGTGACCTGTTGTACCTGAGCATGTTCTTCAGAGGGAAGTCTCGTTCCTAGAAGAATCTTCCAACATCGTTGTGTGTGTGTGTGTTTAAAACATGTATTTCCCAAGAGGAATTCTGGTGAATGAAATTACTTGTGTCTTCTTACATACATTACACACAAATCCCGTAACCTCATTTCCTCCCTGCCCTCTTCCACCTCTCACCCAGTTATCTCAGGAAGATTTCTCTTCGTTCTTTTTGCCTCCCTCTTCAACTTACTTGGAAGTCAATACCTGGCCATAATTGTGACTGGTAGTTATAATATTTTGCAAATAGAATACTATCAAGAAAAATACATGAACTGTCTTAATTTTAGACCCACTTAAAAAATAAAAATAAAAAAACCGGCCTCACAGTCCTAAAAATCCTACCTAAATACTCAGAAATATCCTTCAGAATTTCTGAAGCTATGCCCATATACATTTTCTTCCTTCTCTAATTTTAATGGTATACTGATACTTTGGGTAAATAAAGTATTTCTTTACAACTTTATTGATATGATGCCTCTAATGTTTATTCCAAACTGCATTTGTTTCATTGTGGTTTTAATGACTTAGTATACCAGTTACATCCCCACCTTGTAAGTTTCACTGTTACCCAAGTACCCCAACATGCTATGCTGTTAGCTTCTGATTTTGCATACACCGTTTACTCTGCGTCCTCGATCTTCTGCTTTACTTAGTGAGACTTTTCATCTTTCATAATAGGACAAGTGTTACCTATTGTGTGTGCTGGCATACAAATTTTTCTTCATGATTGACAATGTAAGCTCTTCTGGACCATCTGGGTGGTCCAATTTTTTTAAGTCACTTTATTGAGATTTGAGGACTGCTGCTGATGATTACTGTTTACTATTTAATTTTTACAAGTGTTCTGCTAAGTGACTCCTGACCTAAAGCAGGTTTTTACTGCTGTTAAACTAAGAATCTTCTTTGAGAATCAGGAAAGCTCTGCCCAGAAAACTATACGTGCAATTTCAGGAAATTAATTCAAGGACCTCCTGAAATACATCCTCTGAGTCCTGTTCCTAAAAGCAAACTTTTACCTTGAAAAAAGAATTACCAGGTCACTTCTGCAACAAACTCTTCATTGCATCCCTCAGCTTTTGAAATGAAGCTATGTCAAAGCGACCTGCCTGGGTGAACCCCGAGGAATGGAGGGGGCAGCTGGATCTCAGCAAAAGCCCAGTAGGAAAGGGCGCGGACGATTCTGATGAGTAGGGAAACCTCAGCAAGGAGATTGGTGTCGCCTGCAACGTGATAGCACCCTTGTCGGGCGCGGCGGGTAAGCGCTGAGACTCGTGGGAACACGAACAACCTAGTGGCGATCAGCGCTGTGAAGCAGGAGAGAAGGCTTCAGTGTTCCCATCAGCAGGGCAATCCCGCGGCGCGGGGCCGCGCCCACCTCTCCCCGACGCTCTGAGAACCCGGGTGGATGCACCGAAGGGAAGCAGGAAGGCGGCTTGAGCGCTTGGGAGCAGCGGCCGACGGGAGAGTTGAAGCCCCTGTTATGAACCCCGGGCCCGAGCTCGCCCCTCTTTACAAGCCCCCGGGCGTCCTTCCCATGCCCTTCCTTGTCTCCCAGCCCCGGGACTCGACCGCGACCCCAATCTCTCCTGCAGTACCGGCCGACAAGAACACTGATTTTTCACTTGTTTATAGCACGCTTTACAGGCAGTTTTCATCTGGTGGGCTCAATGTCTTCGGCATCGTCAAGTTTCCAAAAAGTCACCAAATAAGCTCGGCCACCAGCTCGCCCGGGAACCCCGGGAGGAAGCCCCAACCCCGACGCCGGCGGAAGCGTGCCTGTCGCTGGCTCGAGGGCTGAGTGGACCGCGCGCCGCGCGCCGATCGGAGAGCCGACGGGCCTTTTTGCCAGTGACCAATGGGGTCGGGACGCTAAGGAACCTCAGGCGGGTTCACGCCAGCGTGTGAGAGCTCTGGGGTGCCCGCGGAGACTCCCACTTTTGTTGCGGGGTCCGGGCCAGGGTGGGAGTTGAGGGGGTGATGGTCAGGGGGCCTGTGCCTTCGTCTCTCTGCCTGATGGGATTTGTAGTTTGTGAGGACGTCTCACAGGCCAGGGTGGGATTCATGCAGCCATTCCACGGATATTCATGAAGTCCTTTCCGTGGCCCAGACTCTTTTGGGCACGTAGCCAGGCCTATTAAGATAATTATTTAGTAATTATTACAATTTCACTTATTAGTAATGTGAAAGAATAGACTCAAAGTACGAAAGGCAGGGTTGGCTTTAGAAAGAAGGCACTGTCGTCTAAGACCGCTGGGGGGGCTACGATGACAGATGTGGAGGTTACGAGCGTAGGGACCCGCAGAGTTGGTCTTCAGAACCTTTTGCTAAGAGGCAGGGTGATTATGCGTTGGGCATGGGCAGAGGTCTGGCAGATTATCCAGAGAATCATCAAGAAAGGAGCAAAATGCTTCTATGTCCTTGGTCAGCTGGTTATGTCCGGCATTCTCTAAACTGGACTGTGGGTGAGGATGAGGAGGGACTTTAGTCACAGTAGGCACTATAATCCACATTCCCTTCCATTGACTCTGAAGTGGGGGGAGTCCCAGAAGTGCAGTGAATGTGAGAAAGACCAGAAAGATCTTCATGCCTTCAGGTGATCAGACATTCCTCTGCATCCAAGTTGATACTGGTGAGAGACACCACTAATCTTGCCTCTCCTACAACTCTTGTTAATAATAAGTCATTTCAAAATTAATTTGCAGCGATTCTCATGTTCTACAACTCTTGGTGTAGAAGAGTCTTCTGCCTAGGGTTGCCACTCAAAAATTAATAAATGAATTAATTAAATAAGAGGCAGCAAATGATAAATTGGACATTTCTTTTTTGAGTGGAAGTCGCTCTGTCGCCCAGGCTGGAGTGCAGTTGGTACCATCACAGCTCACCACAGTCTCTACCTGAGCTCAGGTGACCCTTACACCTTAGCCTTCCCAAGTAGCTGGGACTACAGGTGTGCACCACCATGCTTGGCTAATTTTTATTTTATTTTTTATTTCTATTTTTGTAGAGACGGGTCTCACTATGTTGCTCAGGCTGGTCTTGAACTGCTGGGCTCTAGCAATCTATCCACCTCTGTTTCCCAAAATGCTGGGATTACGGCTAACTGGGCATTTCAAATATAATTAACTGAAGGTAGTTTGTTACCCTTTATTTTTCTATGCAAATTTTTTGCCTCACCCCCATGATGGTGATGGCATTACTTTTTTTTTTTTTTTTTAGATAGGAAAATATAGTTTACTTATAGATTAGAGACACACAGAGAGAAGTGATTTACCTCCCCAGATTAGGGAGGGGGCCAGAGCTTAAAGAGAAACATGGCCCGACCATAGCTTAACAAAAGCATGGCCTCTGGATAATTTTTAAAATTAGTTTTTTTTTCTTTGCCAGATTACTTCTCACATGATTATTGCAAATTAATTTTAAAATGGCTTATTAAAAGAATTAGATTCTACTGTAAGACCATGTGCTGGAAGCCTAGCTGGCTAGAGCAGAATCTTGTCAGAGCTAGATATTCTGTCCTTTGAATGCAGGCACAGCATTCCTTTTCTTTTCCATTTCCCTCTTTTTCTTACTCAGAAATTTTACTCACAATATTTGCTCAGGTAGTTCAGAAAGCTTCTGTCATTTTTTTTCCTTCCAAGTCATGTAAACCCATTTGTAAGCTCCAGCCAGGCAGAGAAACAGCAATAATACAGGAAATGCAACTGAATCAAGGAAAAATTAGCCATTTGCTTTTTTTTTTTTTTTTTGAGTTGGAGTCTCACTCTGTCACCCAGACTGGAGTGCAGTGGCCGCTCCCGGCCACCGCAGCCTCGACCTGCTGGGCTCCGGCGATCCTTATGCCTCAGCCTTCCAAGTAGCTGGAACTACAGGCACGTGCTACCATGCCCGGCTAGTTATTGTAGAGATGAGGTCTCGCCAAGTTGCCAGGCGGGTCTCGAACCTGCGGGCTCAGGCAAACCACTCACCTCAGCCTCCCAAAGCGCAGGATTACAGGCTGAGCCACCGAGCCCGGCTAGCCATTTGCTTTTAAGACAGGGACCAAATAAGCAGTGCTACCAGCCTGTAAAGACACCGAGCACACCCAGAAATCCCTTCAGAAGTCAACGTGGATTGTGTTATCTTGGTTACTCCCTAAGTTTGTTTCCTCATCCAAAAAGTGTGGACAATACCCTTCAAGGTTGTGGGAGTATA
>CAUYQG010071232.1:0-17843 GCA_963574415.1 Tarsius wallacei | reverse complement strand
GGCCACCGCAGCCTTGACCTGCTGGGCTCCAGCGGTCCTTCTGCCTCTGCCTTCCAAGTAGTTGGAACTACAGGTGCGCACTACCACGCCCAGCTAATTTTTGATTTATTGTAGAGATGAGGTCTCGCCAAGTTGCCCAGGTGGGTCTCGAATCCGCGGGCTCAGGCAATCCACTCTCCTCAGTCTTCCAAAGTGCGGGATTACAGGCTGAGCCACCAAGCCCGGCTGGTACAGGGCTTTCATGGCACACCTTATCTGTGTCATTTCAGAGGGTAGCATTCAGAAGGAAGCTGATTTTGGCTCAATATAACTTTGGCTCAAAGACCCAAAGGATCTTTGGATTAAGACTATCTACCAAAGGCCGTGTACCTACAGTAGTAGTGACTTACCTCATCCTCCACTCATCTGACAAATATATACAAGGCCTATTATATGCCAGGTAGCAGGCACCTGGCCAGACATTAGAACAATAACAGGCTCAAGAGAGACACAGGCCTTGCCCTCGAGAAGCTTGCAGTCTGGGGACCCTGAAAAGATCCAGGCAGGCTGGGTGGGCATGTTAGTGGAATTGCTTTTGAAGGGAGGCATGGTCTTTATGATGATCCTTGAGAGGCAATATGTAAATAAGGCAGGGGTTTGGGCTGAGGGGTGGAGGTGGGGATGGAATGAATGAAAAAGAAACAGATTTAAATGAACACAGGGGCTTTCCCTGGCAGGAATATGCAAAAAGGCAGGCTCCTTCACCCCATCACCCACGTTGGACCCCCAGAGGAGCACTTTTCTATGTACAAGCCTGAGTCCACTCTCCTGCTTCCCATTACAATGTTCTCAGCCTTACCCCACCCACCGTAACAAACGCTCACTCGACAAACAAAACAATGGCTGTTGGGGCCAGAGCCACCTCAGTGGGGAAACCTGGGCCCTAGGTGTTTTCCCTCTGCCTGGGATGCACAGCCAGGGAAAGCGAAGTGAGAAGCTCTGAACTGCATTTTCAGCTGAACCAGGCCCAGGGTGGAAGGGAGAGGCCTCCACTCTCGGTGGCTGCTCCTCCTTAATGAGCCAAAACAAAGCCGGTGCCAGGGAAGTTAATCTGCCCTGGGATTGGAAAAGCCACTCCCTGAGGTGGAGAAGGAGCCGTGGGCCCAGGGCATGGTGGCCTAGGAAGCTGGGCCTGCCGAGGAGTGCTCCGCCAAGGCAACCTTGGCTGCGAGATCCAGGTTACAGCAGGTCCAGAGCTCCAGAAAAAGGAGCCCTCTGTGCACGTGTTTGCTGCCCTTTGACCCTATGAGAAGATAAATACATTCTTTCAAAGATCTGTTGTTGGCGCTGGGAACCGCCTGGCACTCAACACCCAGAAGGTCTCGAAAAACAAAAGGATCCATCTGGTTTAGATCACAGTGTTCCTGCCCCCACTGTCCATCCTTTCCCTGTTTCTCCACACATGCGCACACAGCCTCACATAAGCACACACATGCACATGAGCACACACGTGCACATACTCCAGCATGCTTGCATTCACCCTTCCACGTATACCTCCTCACACATATACACGTGCACGCACACACACACCACATACATATGCACACTCCTCTCTATGTGGGTGTGCACGCATCTACCCTCACACACAGTCTCACACACAAGGATATATACATACACTCTCATATG
This sequence comes from Tarsius wallacei, assembly GCA_963574415.1. Classification (NCBI taxonomy): domain Eukaryota; kingdom Metazoa; phylum Chordata; class Mammalia; order Primates; family Tarsiidae; genus Tarsius; species Tarsius wallacei. The sequence goes on along the minus strand of CAUYQG010071232.1, from coordinate 16,178 downwards.
CACGTGTGCACATACATTCCCACACAAAGCACATATGTTCTCTCACACTTGACAATATGTACACATATTTGTATTCTCACACAAACATCCTCACACATAAACATGCACTCTGTGTGTACACAAACATACACTCTCACACCCTTCCTTACATATGTACACACATATACATCATGTGAATGTGCATGCATTTACTCTTATACACAGGCACACACACATGTGCACCTTCCCATGTACATATGTGAACATACATTCTCACACAATTCCTTCACACATGCACACTACACACATGTGCATCCTCACACACATGTGCATGCATGCATCCTTACACGAGCACACTCACACACAAATGCACACTCATCTTCACATACACACACCTTTTTTTTTTTTTTTTTTTGGAGTCGGAGTCTCTGTTGCCCAGGCTGGAGTGCAGCGGCACACTGCTCCCGGCCACCACAGCCTTGACTGGCTGGGCTCAAACAATCCTTCCACCTCAAGTAGCTGGAACTACAGGTGTGCACCGCCGTGCCCAGCCAATATTTGATTGATTGTAGAGACAAGGTCTCACCATGTTGCCCAGGCTGATCTCGAACCTGAGGGCTCAGGCAATCCTCTCACCTCTGCCTCCCAAAGTGCTAGGATTATAAGCGTGAGCTACCGCACTCAGCGTTACACACCTTCTTTTTGTTGATTCTCCTTAAGTCGATTTGACTCTCCTGTATGACAAGGCAAGACCAGTGATGGCCTGGTTTCCATCTGAAGCTCATGGCCTGGCACTAGGTTTGGCAGCCAGATAGTAGCAAAAACCCAGAGCCCTGGTCAGGCACAGGCCTCAAAGGAATGCCCCCACCATCCATTGGGAAAGAGCCAGGACTTTGGAGTTGGACCAATATGGTCCTCACAGTGGCTTGGTGACCTTGGACAAGTTACATAGCCTCTCTGAATCTTAGTTTTTCATCCACAAAGGGGGCTAATAGCACCTATTGAGAAGGCTGAGATGACACAGGTGAAGTGGCCACGCATAGTAGGTGTTCAGGAGCGAGCTTCTTGCCGTTTTCTCCCCAGGTCGCTGTCTACCAAGGCCCCAGGCACGCTGGGGAGGGAACTAATGAAATCCGAGTGTGCAACACTATAGGCAGCTCATTTTGGTGCTGGTGAAAGGCACATTCTACAAGGTATCCACTGTCCTGGCCTTCCCTTTGTGAAGTTGGCTAGCCAAGACACTACCAGGGACCTACTGAGAAAGGAACTCAGACTCCTTGGGTGATTTCAAAGGTGACGGGAAACATGTCATTTTCCACTTCTAAAGCTATGATGGCCCACTGGAGAAAAGCAGAGGGAAGAGAAGCTACAGGAAGAAGGAAGAAGCAGAACCTGAAAGAGTTCCACAGGCTGCTGCCTGAAACGTCTGGAATCATGCTACCGGGCACGAAGGGAGAGAGCAGCCGCCAAGCCATCTCCTGGCATGCGCTCTGAGAGCCGCCGGAGGGAGCTGGAGCCAACACTGTGGGACTTTTCCCCCGAGTTATTGCAGCTTCCTCCAGGGGCTGGCTTGCTGTGGCATCTAAAACATGGAATCGTGGTCTGAATTCTCTCCTACCAGCTGCCACTGAGCCTCAGTTTCTCATTCTGTAAGGCGGGCAGTTCAGTGAAGGTGAAAAAGCCCATATCTTTGGGGACAAAATGAAAATATAATACGGTGATTGTGGCCAGCATGGTGGCTCACGCCTATAATCCCAGCTTTTGGGAGGCTGAGGCAGGAGGATCACTTAAGCCCAGGAGTTCAAGACGAGCCTGGACAACATAGTGAGACTTTGTCTCTACAAAAAAATCAAAAAGTAAGCCGAGCATGGTGATGCACACCTGTAGTTCCAGCAGCTTAGGAGACTAAGGTGGGAGGATTGCCTAAGCCCAGGCAGTCGAGGCTGCGGTGAGCCATGATTGTGCCACTGTACTCCAGCCTGGGCAACAGAGTGAGACCCCGACTCAATAATAATTACAATAATGATAATAATGATATTGTGATTGTCAGACACCACGCCGAGTTCTGCATGTGCATTACCTCAATCCTTAAAACAACTATGGAGGCAGCAACGATTACACCCATTTGACAGATAGGATAACTGCTCAGAAAAGGTGTATGCCAACAAAGGGACAGAGTGAGAATTTTGAACCCACAGTCATTTGCTTCCTAACCTCACTGCTCTCTTGATGAGGAGGAAAAGTGTTAATCTGCCTGGCTTTCCCCACCAGCAGAGAAGTCAGGACACCCTGGGACCAGGCTGCCGGAAGCTGCGTCTGGATGACGTTAGCTCAGCCAGCTGCCTCTTTTCACAGAAGGGAAAGTAAGAAGAAAAGAAGGCCAGTGACTGGCCCAAGGTCACGTTGTATCCTATCTCCTCTCCTCATTCCCGGACTTCACATTCCTCGGGGGCCCCAGGACAGAGCTAGGGAAAAACCTCCAGAGACATCCCCTTGGAAAACAGCTGGAAGGCGGGGCCAAGCAGGGGCTCTTGTGATCTGGTGATGAGATGATGACGAAAGGACTGTATTTTCCCCTTTTGAGAAATGCTTTGGCATCAGACAAGTCTTGGGGGGAGGTGGAATTTGGCAGGGACCTGGTTCTAAGCCATCTGGAGGCTGGTGTGAGGACCGGAAAAGCCGCTGCCCACTCTGTTTGGTCTCATTCCCTGAATGTGGTCTCAGCCCTCTGTGCACGGGTGGCTCAGCCGCTGCCCAACCTCAGCCTGATGGGGAAATTCAGAGAGAAACTCGACTCCGAATCCCAAAGCAGGGCAGGGGCATTCCCACCATACAATTTTGCAGCCTTTTTCTTTTGGAAGTGAGCCAGGGATGATCACACGCTCACCTGACCACCCGGAAGTGAGTTTCATGTCATTGCATCAAAAGGATAACATCCTAACACAAGTCGTCATTGCTAGGCAACCCCTGTGTGACAGAAAATTGTGCTTAGTCTTGACATGTTCTTGTTGTATCCTCTTACCGCTATGCTACATAAAAGCCATCGTCACCCCATTTACACACCAGGACACTGAGGCCCAGAGAGTTTGTTTTTTTTTTTTCTTTTTGAGTTGAAGTCTCACTCCATCGCCCAGGATGAAGTGCAGTGGCACCCTCATGGCCACCCCCACATCGACCTGCTGGGTTCCAGCGATCCTTCGCCTCAGCCTTCCAAGTAGCTGGAACTACAGGCATGCGCCACCACATCTGGCTAATTTTTTGATTTATTGTAGAGATGAGGTATTGCCAAGTTGCCCGGGCTGGTCACGAACCCGTGGGCTCAGGCAATTCTCTCACCTCGGCCCTAGAGTTTTAATGAGGTTAGAGGTGATAATGACAGAGCTCAAATCCAGATATCTGAGGTCCGAACCCAGGCTGCAACTGTAACACTGTGCTGCACCTGTCACCACTTTCTGGCGCCTCAAGTGACACCTGAGCTTCATTCAAGCAGAAGCGACCCACGTCCTGGCAATCTCACCCCCTGCCCCACTTTCCTCTGAACTAGGGATTTGACAGAGACAGAGTCCCAGGAGATTCCACCCATCCCCTCATGTTGGCCTTGTTCACCCACGGATGAGTCAGTAGGAATTTCTGGACATCCCAGCTCAGCGGCTGTGGTACCAGGAACTGTCAGGAGGCAGGAATGCGTGGAATGTGGCTTCTTGTGCTCTTGCCTGCCCCCGCCCGTGCCCACCCCCCAGGCAGAATCCGCAGAGAGGTTTGGAAGGTGAATGACACAATGTTTATCAAGGGTTTGGGACGACAGGTGCATGTGAAAATGAGGACAAAGACTGATTCTTTTCTCAGGCCAGCGGCACAGTTTCGCATCCCTCCCACGCACGTCCGCGTTCCGGGCCTGGACGCCCCTTTCCCTGGGCTCTGGTGAAGGGCAAGAAACCACTGATTAGGAAGCAAGGAGAAAATTGTGTCCCAGGCTCTGAAGGTAGAATGTTTGACCTCTGCCCAGCTGTCACCCTGAAGCCCAGCTTTGATTCTGTCTCTGTCCTGCCCAAATGCCTTCATGAGCCCCGTGTGGAGTTTTCCAGCACCTTCTCTGTGCAGGGCTTTGCCCAGGCATTGAGTAGAGGGTAATGAAGAAGACAGTAATAGTCCTTCCCTCGAGCTTTCCTTCTGGAGAGGGGTTTAGACAGTAAACAAGTGAGCCTGAGATTACAGGTGATCACTGTGATGAAGGAAATAAACCAGGTCTATGACGGAAATTAGGGGCAGGGGTTCCTTTAAAATGAAATCGAGGCCAGGCACCGTGGTTCACACCTGTAATCCCAGCACTTTGGGAGGCCAAGGTGGGAGGATTGCTTAAGCCCAGGAATTCAAGACCAGCCTGGGCAACAAAGCAAGACCCAGTCTCTACAAAAAAATCACAAAAACTTAGTTGGGCATGGTGGCGTGTGCTTATGGTCCTAGCTACTTGGGAGGTTGAGGCATAAGGATCACCTGAGCTCAGGAGGTCAAGGCTGCAGTGAATCGTGATTGTGCCACTGCACTCTAGCCTGGGCAACAGAGTGAGATGCTGACTCAACAAATAAACAAACAAATAAATAAATAAAATCCTCAGCACGGTGTGCTGCCTAAATGCGTCACCTTCCTGCCCACTGAACACGTGCTTCTCTGCCTCTCCACCTTAGCTCATGTTATTTTCCTGTTCAGGTTCCCTTTTCTTCCCACCTTTCCAGGAGCTGTGCTGCTCCAACATCCAGAACCTTCCTCACCCACTTGCTGCTTTGCCCTGTGGATGTTGAATCTCTCTCCCTAGATCATGAGGCCCCAGGGACAGGAAGCATAGAGTTGTCTTAGGCACTAGTGCTGCGTGGGAATTCCCTCTGACAAATGCCCCAGAACCTTTCCCTTTGGCGCCAGGTACTGGGGAGACACATGATAAATATTTCTTTAGGGAAAGGGCATCCCCAGACTCTGGTTGACGGTGCAAGATCAGGCGTATGTGGGGCTCTGAGCAGAGAAGTCAGGATCAGGAAATGCTGGGTGCAGGAGCCAGCTGGGACGCTGTGGATCCGGGAGGTCCATGTCACACACATGCTGTTCAAGAAGGAGGAAGGGCTGAGGGAAGAAAATGTTTGATCAGCTCCTCTCCCGGAAGCTGGGGCCCACAGATGTTGCCTTGATTACCTATCAAAATGAGCCAATGCCAGAATTCACCCAAGGCCTTACTGACGCAGGGCACTGGAGAGAGAAAAACCACTGGGCTGATTATCTTGGCTTTATCCACCACATCTGTTTCAGCTCAGCATCTCGGCTTTTCATCTTTAAAGAAATGGCTGCAGAGTTACAGAATCTTAGAACTGGAATCTTAGAGTAGAATATTAGAGCTGGAAATCTTAGAGCCCTCGGGTCTCACTTCCGCCCTTTGTAGATAAGGGATGTGTCACTCTGGCTGTGACTTCCCTGGGGCCACACGACTGGTGACTGGTAGGAGGCCCAGGTGGGACCTGACAGTGGCTCTTGCCTCTTAGACAGGAACGTTTCCTGATTTGCTAAGCTTCCCCTTGGATCACGCCAAGGCATTTCCACATTTGCCTCCGTAAGACCTCATTAACAGGAGAAGCTGGCCATGGCCCCGCCTCATTCCTTTCCCTTACTGCCCCACAAAAAAAGGAAAGAGATTCTATTTCAGAACCAAACAGGGAATGTTTCTCGTCATCTGATGTCTTGTACTCTCCATGCCAGGCTCCCTCCAGGGGCACAGCCACGGTGCATGGAAGAATGTCAGTCGGCCTCCCATCAACCCTGAGAACCAAGAAGCTGTTTCTCAGCTGGGAAGTCACAGCCACCAGAAGTGCCGAGGAGTGAGAGGAACTTGACTCTTCCCTGGCCAGCCTCATTCTCCTTGGCTGAGGCCTCTCCAATGCATCTCATCTCCATTTCCTGAGCCCCTCTGTTGGGACGGCCACCCTCCACCAGGCCGAGTCAACAGGCTCTCTGGAAGGTGCTTCACTTGCTTTTGGAAGAGAGTGATTATTATCTCCACTCCGACCCACTAAAAAAAAAGGTGTAGAAATTGAGCTCAGAGAGGTGAAGTTTCCTGGCCATGGTAACCCAGCTAGTAAGCGGCAGAGTCAGAATTCAAACCCAAGTCTCACTCCAGAGCCCATCTCTTTCCACAAGGCTTCCCCCCATGTGCCTGGAAGGAGCTGGAGGCAGCTCAAGATGCCCCTGCACCAAGTTCAGAAATAGTTCCCCCACTGGCCTGCTGAAATCATCTCTCGGGTGACTCCAGCCTGGAGTGGCTAGGCATTCCTTCCTAACGGGAAAGGTGGGGATGAGTGGGGGGAGGTCCACAGGAAGACAGCTAGCAAAGGTTTGGGTCTCACAGGAATGACCCAAGGCTTGACAGCAAGGCCCAGGGGGCTTGGCAGGGCTCAGGGTTGAGCAGGAGAGGAAGAGGAGAGAGAGGGTTCCACGGTGTGGCAGAGGTAGGTGGGGGCATGAGGGCAGCACCAGGGAGGTGAAGGGGGAGGGAGGACAACGGGCCTTCCTTGAAACCCCCAGGGGCCAGCTCTGGAGCAGGGATTGGTTTTGGGGCCCAGCGTGACCGGGAGGCATTAGTCAGCAGCAGAGGTTTATGAAAGGAAGGATTGTCCGGAGCCTCCTTACTCACTGGGCCAACTGGGTCGTCCCCAGAGGCCGGGAAGCCGGCGGGTATCAGAAGGGGACCGGGAATTCTGCGCTGCTCACTGCCCAGGTTGAATGGCCGGGGCCACAAGGGCCAAGCGTGGGGGCCCCTGCCCGGCCTCAGGGGCCTGTGACTCACAGCCCTCGGCTGAGTTTCCTCATTGTCCGCTGTGCATGGGACAGTGGGACCAGAGCTCTGGCGGAGGCCTGACCGCCTCTTGTTATTGAGGAGACCCAGGGCTGATTCACGGGTGCCTGCCCCGAGGCATCACCCACGCTGACCTGCTGCTCCCGTCTGAAATCCACAGAGTAGCAGGCACTCCTGGGAGACCCAGGCAGCCATCTGTCCCTTCCTTCTTCGTCATTCGTTTTGTTGTCGTGTTGATCCAGTCTTTATTTTTTTTCCTAATTGCAAAAGTAATCTATTGAATATTATTCAACCTTCCAAAGAAATGAAATCCTGATCTATGTTACAATGTGAGTGAACTTGAGGACATTATGCTAAATGAAACATGACAGTCACAAAAGGACAAATACTGTATGATTTCACTTAGATGAGGTCCGAGAACAGTCAAATTCATAGAGACAGAAAGTAGAATAAAAGTTCCCAGGGACTGGGGTGGGAGGAATGGGGAGTTAGTGTCTAATGGATGCAGAGTTTCAGTTGAGGAAGATGGAAAGAATTGTGGAGATGGGTGCGGTGGCTCATGTCTGTCGTCCCAGCAATTTGGGAAGTCGAGGCGGGAGGACTGCTTGAGTACAAGAGTTTTTGACCAGGCTAGGCAAGATAGTGAGACCTCAACTCTACAAAAAAATCAAAAAATTAGCCAGGCGTGGTAGTGTGTGCCTGTAGTCCCAGCTACTCAAGAGGCTGAGGCAGAAGGATCACCTAAGCCCAGGAAATAGAGGCTGCGGTGAGCCATAATCATGCCACTGCACTCTAGCCTGGGTCACAGAGTGAGACTCTGACTTAAAAAAACCGTAAAAGATGAAACCTAAAAGTAGAAGTCCTCCAGATCTCACCCTCTATGATGAACAGTTTGGAAGACTTCCTTTCAGACCTTTTACCGTTCCTACACAATCGCAAATGTTTGGGCAAAAATAGTCTCTGAGATAGAAGGGAACGTGGTCCCCAACTGCCAGCCACACTCCTCATCCCTGTCTCTTGGAAGGACAATGTCATGTCTGCATCCCTGGGTACCTGGTGGCAAGGCCATGGCAAGGTCACACATGAATGAGAACCACCATCTGGGGATGTCCTACGTGTGTCTGGCTCAGGGCTAAGCCCCTCACATGTGTGAGCTCACTTAATCCGCACACCAGCATCATGAAGAAGGTACGGTTGTGTGCCCACTTCAGAGTCTATTTCATAAATGAGGACTCGGAGGCTTTGAGATGAAAGGTGACCAGATCAAGTGGGTAGAAGGAGGTAGAGCGGGGATGAACCACTAGAATGGTAGGATTTACAGAGATGCCAGCTGGCATGGTGGCTCGTGCCTGTAATCCCAACACTTTGGGAGGTCAAGGCAGGAGGATCGCTTAAGGCCAGGAGAAGTTCGAGATCAGCCTGGCAAGATAGCAAGACCTCGACTCTATAAAAAAATGAAAAATTTGGCAGGGCATGGTGGCGCGTGCCTGTAGTCCTTGCTACTGCGATGGCCGAGGTGGGAGGATCTCTTGAATCCAGGAGTTCAAGACCAGCCCAGGCAACATAGTGAGACCATGTCTGTACAAAAAATAAAAAAATTATTAGCCTTGGCCACCATGTGCTCCCCTCCTCAGCAGAGGGAGCCTTTATAGGGCACTTGCACACCGTGTAGTAATCCCTTGATTTCTGGTTTCCCACGGACCATGCATTCCTAGGGAGAGGGCTTATGCTGTCGTGTTCCCTGCTCGGGTCCTCCTCGAGCCCCGGAACACAGTAGGTGTTCCACAAATATTTGTGGAGAGAATAATTCTCATTCATTTCTCTGTTTGATCTTCTCCCACACTCCTCTGAGGTAGCAAATTAGGAAATACGACTGCTGCTGGTGTTAGTCATCCGGTTAGCGGGTGAGATGGGGTGACTTCCTCCGGGTCACGTCTTGGGCTTCTGGCTCCCCTCCCAGCCCTTGCCAATCCTGTCATCAAGACCTTGGCTCCTGTTGTTAAAGGACAAAGATATTAATTGGGAGGAGGAACCCTTTGAGTCATGACCAGCAACAATAATATTAATTACAATCATATTCCTTGTAATCTTTAGCTCACGTAATCCTCTCCTCCACAGCATCAATGAGGTAGGTGCTATTATGATTTTTAATAGATGGTTCTCCAGCTACTCAGAGAAGTTGAGTAACTTCCTCAACATCACACAGCGCAAAATCAGCAGAGCCAGAATTCAAACTCCATGTGGTTCCGGAGCCCATAAGCCACATGCTATAAACAGTTTAGGTCCAAGTAGAATCCTTCACAGGACCCAAGAAACCCAGCACATGTGGGCTGAGTTTTGGCAAGGGCCGGGGCTGAGCGAAATGTCCGTTTATTCTCACCTGCATTCACTCCCAGCCAGCGAGCATTTGTGGGGACCCACCTGTGCGCCCTGCCAAGTGTCTGGCCCCAGGACACAGTGAGAGCAGAATGGGACCCTCCCTGCCGCCCCAGGGAGCCTTCGACCAGGCAGGAGAGGCAGATGTTAATGACATAATTATGCAGTTAATTGTTTCATTAGAGCAAAAGCAAAGATGAGTGCCCCTGAGGGGGAGGGTGAAGCTCTGTCAGCCTATGTCCCTGGCTGGAGTCTGGAGAAGTCTGCCCTATGGACATGAAGGTGGGCAGAAGTCCAGGAGCAGAGAGTGGGAGGACATTCCAAGACAGGGCACAGCCCTGACTGGGATGGAAGGACAGCTGGTGCGGCTGGTGCCAGCGAGAGAGAAGGAAAGTAGTTGAGGGTGGGGAGACGCCAGGGGAGTGGGCCAGCACTGACCTGCCCATGCAGGTCCTCCCCTACAGAACTGGGGCTACTGTGAATGTCTTTATCCTTGGAGAGCAAGCGGTAGGAGCAATGCTAAAAGTTCCTATTCCTGGTCAGGCGTGGTGGCTCACATACTTTGGGAGGCCGAGGCAGGAGGATCGCTTGAGGCCAGGAGTTGGAGACCAGCCTAGGCAACATAGCAAGACCTCACCTTTACAAAATGAAAGAATTAGCCAGGCTTGGTGGCATGCGCCTGTAGTGTCAGCTACTTGGGAGCCCATGATCGTGCCACTGCACTACAACCTGGGTGACAGAGTAAGACTCCCACTCAAACAAAACAAAACAAAACAAAAAGTTTTCCATTTCTCCCCAGACTGCTGGGCCTGAATGGGGCCTCCAGTAAGCACATATTCCACCATGCCACATGTCTGTGTCTGTGCTGCTGTTCAGGTGTCAAGCCCCTATGCAGAGGAGGAGACTGAGGCAGGAAGAGGCAGCATTTGAGGTCCAGGCCCTGCCTTCACTGTGGCCTTTTCTCCTCTGTAAGCTGCACTTGATAGCACCATAGTCTCCAGGTTGCCAGGGGGAAGGGAGGTGTTACGTGACATAATCCAGGTAAGGAGTCGGGCAGGCAAAGGCCAGTGTTCGGTAAATGGTGGCTGCTGTCACTGTCATGATAACCAGAATCATGACTCTTGGGGTTCTCACACTTGGCTTCTCCCTGAGCACCTGCCCTGCTGTGTGCTGGGCCCCATGCCAGGAGCTGGGGGGCAGGGAGGTGCAGGATGTGTCCCTTGCTCTTAAGGAACTTACAGTCTTGGGGGTGGGGGGCAAAGAGGCAGGGAATTAGCAGCCCAAGATAGCCTGCAAAGCACCAAAGGACCAGGGCTCAGGGAGTCAGGCAGGCGCGGTGGGGCGTGGGAAGTGCTCGAACCTCTGAGATGGGAACGTGGATGAGGACCTTCAGATGGTGTGTGGTGAGTGTTCCCCGAGGCTGGGGAGGACGGGCCTGAGGCTGGCAAGTCAGGGAGGGCTGCACTCAATGAGGTTTGGGTTGTGGTTTCATTTCTAAGGTGAGCAAGCGAACACTGGACATCAAGTGCTGGAACCACTGCAATGGACAGTCATAATCAACGTAGCCATGAAAACACAAGGCTGTGTCATTCCATGAAGCGCAGACCAGGGGTGGGGGGACCAGGGCCACAGATCCTCCTTTCTCTTTTTTCTTCCTTCCTTCCTTCTTCCCTTCCTTCCTTTCTTTCTTTCTTTCTCTCTTTCCTTACTCTCTCTCTCTCTCTCCTTCCTTCCTTCTTTCTTTCTTTTTTTTTTGAGTTGGAGTCTCACTCTGTCGCCCAGACTGGAGTGCAGTGGCACGTTCCCAGCCACCACAGCCTCGACCTGCTGGGCTCCAGCGAGCCTTCCGCCTCAGCCTTCCAAGTAGCTGGAACGACAGGCGTGCGCTACCACGCCCGGCTAATTTTTTGATTTATTGTAGAGATGAGGTCTCGCCAAGTTGCCCAGGCGGGTCTCGAGTCCACGGGCTCAGGCAATCCACTCACCTCAGCCTCCCAAAGCATGGAATTACAGGCTGAGCCACCGAGCCCGGCTGCTAATTTTTGATTTATTGTAGAGATGAGGGCTCGCCAAGTTGCCTGGGTGGGTCTTGAACCCACAGGCTCAGGCAACCCACTCGCCTTGGCCTCCCAAAGTGCTGGAATTACAGGCTGAGCCACCGAGCCTGGCCCCTTCTTTCTTTCTTTCTTTCAAGATGGAGGTCTCTCTGTCACCCAGGCTGGAGTGCAGTGGCACAATCATAGCTCATCACAGCCTCGACTTTCTTGGCTCCAGTGATTCTCCTGTCTCAGCCTCCCGAGTAGACAGGACCACAGTCGTGCACCATTGCAGCAGCCCATCTTTATAGTAGCATTTCTTTGGAATTCTTTTCCAATTATAGATGTAAACATGCAGAATGCAGAAGAACTGAGGAACTCGTGTGTGTACAAGTACACACACACACATACATTTTTAAAAAGCCAAAAAAAGGAAAGACCAAAATCATGTATAGCTCAGCACTCCAGCTGGCCCTGGTTAGCCTATCATAGTACATCTTTCCAGTCTCTCATCTATTCTTCCAAGGGGCCAGTTCCAAGTGCTATAAGAAGGGGAAATCGGCCAGGCACAGTGGCTCATGCCTGTAATTCCAGCACTTTTGGAGGCTGAGGTGGGAGGATTGCTTGCATTTGGGAGTTCAAGACCAGCTTGGGCAGCATAAGATCTTGTTGCTACAAAAAAAAAAAAAAAAAGAAATCAGAAAATTAGCCAGGTGTAGTGGCGCGTAGTCCCAGCTACTCGGGAGGCTGAGGCAGAATGATTGCCTGAGCCCAGGAGATTGAGATCACGGTGAGCTGTGGTCATGTCACTATACTCCAGCCTGGGAGACACCAACTAAAAAAAAAGAAGGGGAAACCAATAGAGGTTACAGGGACCAGGTAAGTCCATCATGTCTTTAGGGAGAAGGTGAGATTCAACTTGGCTATAAAAGAGAGGCGAGGTTTGAAAAGCCCACAGTGAGAGAAGAGGAATTCGGGCAAGTGGCACCACATGGCTAAGGCACAGGGGCTGGGGAAATGAATAAAAAATGTGAACGTTTGTGGAGCGTCTGCCCTGGGCCAGCCTGTCATGTGAAACTCGTGTCACCTCATTCAATCTACCCAACAACCCGTGGGGTGGAGACAAGAGTAACCTCATTTCAGGGTGAGGACGCTGAGGTGCCCACAGCCCTTGGCTGTGCTGTGGCTGTGGTTTGGACCCAGGACTGACTCACTCCCAAGTAAAGAGGTGGCTGCCTCGAATGGCCACTGGGTTTTGGGGACTGGGCCTCACTCAGTCCCTCACTCGCTGGGCCCTTGGGGTGCCTGTCCTGTGGAAGAGGTCGGAGTGTCAGGAGCCAGGGCAGCACGGGCAGGGCGAAGGAGGGAGCGTGAGGGGACATCGTCCGCCTGAGTGCCGTGCCAAAGGGGCTTTATCGCGGCACTACAGACCCTGACAATCGCCACTGCCCATCTGAAGCCTGGCTCCTCGGAGCAAGAGCCTGCTGCCCTCGAGGCTGGAGATAAGGCAGCCCCGGTCATGGGACTCTAACTGTTGGTGACCAAGCAGAAGCCACACTAGGCCGGTGGCCAGCGGGAGGGGAGGACTCTCTGGTGTCTTCTGACTACTACCCCTGGCAGCTCCAGGTCAGGGAGGCGGGGAGGGACGGGCAGACCCAGGCGGGCAAACAGCTAGAAGAATGACTTCTAACAGCCCCTCACAAGTGAACCATGCCCTTTGGCTCCTAGAGCACTTTGACTCCCATTTTCAGCATGAAAAGGAAAGGCAAGGTCTCTGAGCCAGGCTGAGGTCCGGTCCTCAGGCCACTGCTTGCTGGCTGTGTGACTGTGGGCGAGTGACATCACCTCTCTGAGCCTCAGTGTCCTCGTCTGTAAAATGACAACAGTAATACCATGTCTCCTTTTCTGAGCTGTGTCCAGCCAGCCTGTGGTCACCTTCCTCCTGGCCCTCTTCCCTCCCTGGCGGCCTCCCCCTCTCTCCAGAGGGCACCACCTTTGCACTGCGCCAGACACCCAGGCCCTTGCCAGGCCGAGGGTTGAGTCAGACCTCAGTTCACCAACATGCTGCTGGGGTGGACGAGCCCAGACAGCCAGAGGATTCTTGTCCCGACTCCCATCAGGCAGCTGGTGCTTGCCAGGCCCCGAGGAGGCTGGATGAGAGGGAGGGAGAGGAGGTGGGGAGCCCCCGATGGGAAGGCTCCGATTTTGCCAGCGAAGGCTTTTGTGCTCTGGAATGCCAGGCCAGGGCAGGCAGCTCTGCCAGTGAGAAGACTGGCCTCCAACAATAATGTTTTTCCCTGGGTTTTCTAGAATGCATCAGCTGCTTTCTAATTTGAACCATCAGGAGCAAGCTCACATGTGCTGAGTCTCAAAATACCCGTATAAAGAAAATTGCTCCCCAAGCCAGACAAGAGCTGGCCTGGACAGGGCTTTGGCCAAAGGGCCCCGAACATGAGGCCGAGAGCCCCTCCCCAGGCCTCCTCCTGTCCTCCGAGGGGCATGCCAGCGGCTGCTCACTCCAGCTTCAGCTTGTCTAACTCCTGGCCTCAAGTGGTTCACATTGATGAGCACGTATTCAAGCCAGCAACCGCGCTAAGCGCTCTATATTCACTATCTCAGCCACCTACCATTATCCCATTCCACAGAAGGGAATGATGAGACTCAGAGATGCGACAAGATCTTGACTAAATTCCCCCAGCAGCACTGAAGAGCTGGACTTCACACCAGGACTGGCTGCCTAGCAAATAAAGGGTTTAAAAGTCGCCACTTCATACCTACAAGGTTGGCTCAAGGTAAAAAGTCAGATAAGGCAGGAGTGGTGACTCTCAGCACTTTGGGAGGCCAAGGCAGGAGGATTGCTTGAGGCCAGGACAACAGCCTGAGCAACATAGCAAGACTCTGTTTCTAAAAAAAAAAAAGAGTCAGATAATACAAGATATAGCCAGGATGTGGAGTAACCAGTGGGTCATGTGTCCACCTCTGGTGGGAATGTGGAATGGTGCAGCTGCAGTGGAAAAGTCCAGAAGTTTCTCAAACAATTAAACAGAGTGACCCCATGACCCAGCAATCCCACTCCTGAGAGGAATGAAAACATGTTCACATGAAGACTGGTACACGAATGTCCATAGCAACATTATTCATAATAGCCAAGGCCGGGTGCAGTGGCTCATGCCTATAATCCCAGCACTTTGGGAGGCCAAGGTGAGAGGATTGCCTGAGCCCATGGGTTCGAGACCAGCCTGGGCAACTTGGTGAGACCTCATTTCTACAATAAATCAAAAAATTAGCTGGGCGTAGTGGCGTGTGCCTGTAGTTCCAGCTACTTGGAAGACTGAGGAGGAAGCATGCCACTTCACTCCAGCCTGGGAGACAGAGAAAGACTTCAACTAAAAAACAAAACAAAACAGCCAAAATGCAGAAACAACCCAAATGAATGAACGAAATGTGACATATCTACACCACGGAATGCTATCTAACAGTAAAAAAAAATAAAGTCTGATCCGTGCTACAATGTGGTTGGTTGAGCCTTGAAAGTGTTAAGTGAAGGAAGCCAGTTACAAAAAGCCACACATTGTGATTCCATTTGTATGAAATGTCTAGAATAAGAAAATTCAGAGAGATAGAGAGGAGATTCATGGTTCCTCATGGTGGAGGGTGGGGAAGGAGCATGGGGGTAATAGCCAAAGGGGACAGGCTTTCTTTCTTGTTGCCCAGGCTGGAGTGCAGTGGAGTAATCTTGGCACACTGCAACACTGAATTCCTGGGCTCAAGCAAGCCTCCCACCTCAGCCTCCCTAGTGGCTAAGACTACAGGTATGCACCACCACACCTGGCTAATTTTATTATTTTTCGCAAAGATGGGTTCTCACTATGTTGCCCAGGCTTGTCTAACTCCTGGCCTCAAATGATCCTCTTGTCTCAATCTGCTAAAGTGCTGGGATTACAGGCGCAAACCACTGTGCCAGCCCAGACTTTTTTTGTGAGGTGATAAAATGTTCTAAAATTGACTGTGTAATGGTTGCACATATCTGTAAATACACTAAAAACCTCGACCCGCCTGGGCAACTTGGCGAGACCTCATCTCTACAATACATCAAAAAATTAGCTGGGCATGGTAGCGCACGCCTGTAGTTCTGGCTACTCGGAAGGCTGAGGCGGAAGGATCGCTGGAGCCCAGCAGGTCGAGGCTGTGGTGGCCGGGAGCAGCCACTGCACTCCAGTCTAGGTGACGGAGTGAGACTCCAACTCAAAAAAAAAAAAAAATTATCCAAGGCCTGGTGGTGCAAACCCGTGTTTAAAGCAACAACGAAGGTTGTGGCCGAAGGAATTTATTAGCCCACCAGAATGAGGCGGTGGTGAGGTATGATTGCCAGCCTGAGCAACAGAGGGAGACTGTGACTCAAAAAAACAAAAAAAAAATTAGCTGGGTGTGGTGGTGTGCACCTGTAGTTCCAACTACTCAGGAGGCTGAGGCAGAAGGATTGCCTGAACCCAGATAGGTTGAGGCTGCAGTGAGCTGTGAGCATGCCAATGCACTCCATTCTGGGCAGCCCAGTGAGACCCTGACTCGAAACAAAAAACAAAAACAAAACACTTTATGGTGTGTGAATTTTATCTCAAAACTGTATTAAACAGAAAAGGAGGCTGGGTGCAGTGGCTCAGCCTGTAATCCCAGCACTTTGGGAGGCCGAAGTGAGATGATTGCCTGAGCTCAAGGGTTCGAGACCCGCCTGGGCAACTTGACAAGATCTCGTCTCTACAATAAATCAAAAAAATAAGCCGGGCGTGGTAGCGCGCACCTGTAGCTCCAACTGCTTGAGTACAAGAGTTTTTGACCAGGCTAGGCAAGATAGTGAGACCTCAACTCTACGAAAAAATCAAAAAATTAGCCAGGCGTGGTAGTGTGTGCCTGTAGTCCCAGCTACTCAAGAGGCTGAGGCAGAAGGATCACCT
>CAUYQG010071219.1:0-17843 GCA_963574415.1 Tarsius wallacei | reverse complement strand
CTGCCTCAGGAAGGCCAATTACTCTTAGATTGGGTCTCTTGAAGTAATCATTCATCTCTTAAAGGTTTTGTTCTGTCTTTTTAAGTTTCTTTTCTATGTTTTTGACAGTTTGGGTTAGTTCTGTATTTTGGTCTTCAAGCTCTGAGATTCTTTCTTCTGCTTGGCTAATTCTGCTTTCCATGCCTATTAGTTTGTTATTTATTTCCATCACAGTATTCTTTACTGATGTTATTTCTGTCATCAGCTCCTTCCTATTTTCCTCTTGTCTCTCCTCAATTTTTTTATTCTATTAATGTCTTGATGTCTGGGTTTGTTGCATGTGACCAGTCATTCTGGGGGCTCTTCATTGTTTGTGTTCCAAAGTCTGTTTTCTCAGTGTCTGACCTCCCAGGGGTCTGTGTGAGCCCTATATTCTTCTTTTGGTTTTTCTTCATTTGTGCAGATTTTTCTTCCCTACTTTTGCCAATCCCTTTCTTATAGTTTTATGGTAAATGTTCAGGGCCCACTTATGAGTGAGAACATGTGGTACTCAATTCTTTGTTTCAGTGATAGATCATTGAGCATTGTAGACTCAAAATCCATTCAAGTTGCTGTGAAGTCTACGTTTGTCCTTCCTTATGGCTGTGTAATATTATACTGTGTATATGTACCACATTTTTTTTTTTACTCCAGTCCAATTTCGATGGGCAGTATGATTGGTTCCATGTTTTTGCTATTATGACTAGGGCTGCAATAAATATGCATGTGCAGGTATCTTTTTGGTAGAATGATTTTATTTTCTGCAGGTATATTACCAGTAGGGGGATTGCTGGGTCATATGGAAGGTCACTTTCTAGTTCTTTTCTAAATTGTCACACTGTTTTCCAAAGAGATTACACTAGTTTGCATCCTCACCAGCAGTGTAGAAGTGTTCCTTTTTCTCTGCATGCTCGCATCTGTTGCTGTTTATTATTGATGGCCATTTTTACTGGGGTTAGGTGGTAGCTCAACGTGGTTTTGATTTGCATTTCTCTGATGATTAGTGAGGCTGAGCACTTATTTTCATGTGTCTTTTGGCTGCCTGTGTATCTTCTTTTGAGAAGTGTCTATTGATGCCTTTTGCCCACCTTTTAATGAGGCTGTTTGTTGTTGTTTTTTTGGTGTTTTGTTTTTTGCCTTTCAGCACATTTGATTTCTTTGTAGATCCTGGATGTTAGGCCTTTGTCAGATATACAGTTGGTAAATATATTTTCCCATTCTGTGGACCATCTCTCTGCTCTCTTGATGGTTTCTTTTGCTTTGCAGAAGCTATTCCGTTTGATGAGGTCCCACTTGTCTACCTTCTCTCTTATGGTATGGACACTTGGGGTTTTGAACAGGAATTGGTTGCCAGTTCCAATTTCTATAAGGGTGTGTCTCCTGTATTTTCTAAGATTTTTATAGTTTGAGGTTTTACGTTTAAGTCTTTGATCCACTTAGAATTGATTTTTATATATGGTGATAAGTAAGAGTCCTGTTTCAAACTTCTATATGTGATCAGCCAGTTTTCCCAGCACCATTTACTGAATAGGTTCTTTCCTCCCCAGTGGTTGCTGGTGGAGGTTTTGTCAAAGATGAGTTGGTTGAGAAACTGAGGTTTTGCATCCAGAATCTCTATCCTGTTCCATTGGTCTATACGCCTGTTCTTGTACCAGTACCAGGCTATTTTGATCACTGTAGCTTTATAGTAAAATTTGAAGTTTGGAAGTGTGATACTCCTGCTTTGTTTCCTTTGCTGAGGATTGTTTTGGCTATTCACGGTCATTTATGTTTCCATATGAATTTCTGTACTGTCATTTCCAGGTCTGAGAAGAATGATGTTGGTAATTTAATGGGTATTGCATTGAATCTGTAGATTGCCTTTGGTAAGATGGTCATCTTAACAATGTCAATTCTTCCCATCCACAAGCATGGAATATTTTTCCATTTGTTTGTGTCTTCTTGGATTTCTTTGAGCAGTGTTTTGTAGTTCTCATTGTAAAGGCCTTTCACTTCTCTGGTTAGGAAGATGCTGAGGTATTTCATTTTTTTTGTGTGACTATTGTGAATGAGATTGTGCTTTTTATTTGGTTCATGGTCTGTCTGCTGTTGATGTATAAGAATGAGACCATCTTTTGCACATTTATTTTGTACCCAGAGACTTTGCCAAAGTCTTTTTATCAGTGTAAGAAGGTTTTTGACAGATTCTTTTCTCTGGTATAGAATCATATTATCAGCAAAGAAGGATAACTTAATTTCTTCTTTTCCTATTTGGATACCCCTGATTTCCTTCTCTTGCCTAATTGCTCTAGCTAGGACTTCCAACACAATGCTGAATAGGAGGGGTGAGAGTGGGCAGTCTTGTCTTATTCCAGTTTTCAGGGGAAATGCTTCCAGTTTCTGTGCTGGCTGTTAGTTTATCATAGATGGCACTTACTATTTTGATGTATTTCCTTCTATGCCTAGGTGTTCAAGGGTTTTTATCAAGAGGGGATGCTGGATTTTATTGAAAACTTTTTCTGCATCTAATGATATAATTATGTGGTTCTTGTTTTTATATCTGTTGATGTATTTAATTACATCCATGGCCTTGCAGATGTTAAGCCAGCCCTGCATCTGGGGGATGATTTTTGAGATGTGTTGTTGGATTGGATTTGCTAGAATCTTGTTGAGAATTTTTGCATCTATGCTCATTAGGGATATTGGCCTGTAGTTCTTTTTTTGTTGGATCTTCACCCAGCTTGAATATAAGTGTAATCATAAAATGATTTGGGGAGAATTCCGATTTTTTTTTTTTTTTTTTTAGTTGGAATCTCACTCAGTTGTCCAGGTTGGAATGCAGTGGCACACTCACGGCCACCTCTGCATCAAGCTTCTGGGCTCCGGTGATCCTTCTGCCTCACCCTTCCAAGTAGCCAGAACTACAGGCACACACTACCACACCCAGCTAATTTGTGATTTATTATAGAGACAAAGTCTCACCAAGTTGTCTGGGCTGGACTCGAACACTCAGGTTCAGGCAATCCATTTGCCTCAGCCTCCCAAAGGGCTGGGATTACAGGCTAAGCCACCAAACCCAGCCCCAACTTTCTTAATTGCCTGGAATACTTTCAATAGAATTGGTATTAGCTCCTCTTTGTATGTTTTGTAGAATTCTGCTGAAAAGTCATCTAGCCCAGGGCTTTTTTTGGAGGTAGTTTTCTTATGATGGAATCAATTTCCTAGGTTGTTATTGATCTCTTTAGTATTTCAATGTCTTCTTGTTTCAACCTTGGAAGGTTATGGGATATCAGAAAGTTCTCCATTTCATTTAGGTTATCTAGTTTGCTTCCATATAGGTGTGCATAGTAGGCTCTGCTAATCTTTTCTTTTTTTAATTTTAATATATATTTTTTATTTTAAAATTGTGGGGTACAGTTAAAGGTTAGGTATACAAATATTCACTGTGCAGGTACCCTTGTTGATGAGGTATGTCCCCCTTTCCCCAGACAGATATTGACTACCGTTAATCCCACCTCCCTTCCCCTCCCTGTTCACCCCCCATAGTTTCCCGCCACTGCCAATCCTTTTCTTATAGTATTACGGTAGTTGTTCAAGGGCCACTTATGAGTGAGAACATGTGATGCTCAGATCTTTGTTTCTGTGTGAGATCACTCTGTATTATAAACTCTAACTCCAACCAGGTTGCTGCAAAATTCATGATTTTGTTCTTTTTTACAGCTGCGTAATATTCCATTGTGTATACGTACCACATTTTTTTTAATCCAGTCCTTTTTTTTTTTTTTGAGTTAGAGTCTCACTCCATCACCCTGACTGGAGTGCAGTGGCCGCTCCTGGCCACCAAAGCCTCAACCTGCTGGGCTCCAGCGATCCTTCCGCCTCAGCCTCCCAAGTAGCTGGAACTACAGGCGTGCACTACCACACCCTTTTTTGATTTTTATTGTAGAGATGAGGTCTCGCCAAGTTGCCCAGGGGGGTCTCAAACCCGCAGACTCTGGCAATCCACTCACCTCGGCCTCCCAAAGCGCGGGATTACAGGCTGAGCCACCAAGCCCAGCCTAATCCAGTCCTCTTTTGATGGACAGCATGGTTGGTTCCATGATCTTGCTATTGTGAACAATGTTACAATAAATATACATGTGCAGGTATCTTTTTTATAGAGTGATTTTAATTCTTCAGTGTATATTCCCAGTAGGAGGATTGCGGGGGCATATGGAAGGTCAATATTTAGAGCTTTTAGGAATAGCCATTCGGAGTCAGTTGTGATTTGATCGTTTGTGTTTCTGATTCTGTTTATTTGTTCATGCCCCATTTCTAATCAGTCATCATAGCTGGAAGAATTTACCTTCTTAATCTTCTCTGAATCTTTTTTTCCTTTTGTTTCCTCCACTGCAACTATTTCAGGCTTTCCTATCTTATCTGTATTACTGCAATAGCTTACCATGACCTTCCATGCCTGAAAAAGCTGCCAGGCATGTCCCTTCACATCCATTCTACAGTCTCAGTCAGAATGATCTTTTAGTACAAAAGCCTCTGTTCTCCAAGAAATGATCCTAGATTCCCCCCTTCACCTACCTCCTCTAAACTTCACCCACAATATTTTATTCAATATTCTGCTTTGTACTACAGGTAGGGTTCAATGAAATAGGTCATTCAAGTCATCTGTTTTATCCATACTCCTTCCCAGAGAGTTGAGTACCCACAGCCCTGTTAATTGGTGGTGAGTCATGGGGCTCTGTACCCCACCTCTGGTTAAAACTACCAACCAGGAAAATATCTGTCTCAAGCTAGACCAATGCGATTTTACACCTTAGAAAATTCTGTAGTATGATCTAGATTTCAGCATGTGACCTGTGGAGTACTGGCAGTGACTTTGGGTGCCATGTATGCTACTGAGCAGGAAGAAGGCTACTGTGCAGAAAGAAGCAGAGTAACCACAGCTCATGTGCAGAAGGGGGTAAAGAAAAGATGCCATGGGGTGGCTGGCCTGGTCAGTGGGGTTGAGAGAGAAACTGTGATTATTTTGCTGCCTTGTTAACTCTGATTTTCTCATGAGACCACCACCACTTCCTGCTCTGGTTTTCAGAAGAACCACCAGTTTATTATATTAACCCCTACTTTTATGTAAATTAACTAAGTGGGATTCCATTTCTTAAAAGCAAATTATTCCCTATGACATTTGACTATATGCATTCAGTTAGATTAAAAAACCATAGCTAATTTACCTTTGTATTTCTCAGATGATATAGCATAGTACCTTACACATGTCTGTTGAACTGAACTGACTATCAGAAGAGGTAAGTTACTTTGGACTTGGTTAGTTAGTTGGTTAGTTGGATTTGGTAATTAGTTAGCAATTACATAGGCATGGGAAGTTCAATACTTTTAAGAGTAGAGGTGTAGGGGCAGGGAAGAAATGCAAAAGGAAGCCACCTTAGCTAAACTACATTTTTAGGCATAGTTATGTGGAAGCTAACCACATACACTCAACACCCACAGCAGGTACTACCTTCATGCTCCTAGCAAAAGCCTGACAAAAATGAGGGAGGAAACCTAGGCAGTCATAGCACAGCATGTTCTGATTCTGAAACAGTGACCTCAGTCCCTAAAGATCAGTAATGGATAGCCAGAACAAAATGGCAAGGCGACCACCAACATGCTCAACAGCTGCAAGCCTCACCCCTCATGCAACAGACGTCAGCTGAGAAATTCGTCACTAAAACCTGCCACATTTTATTTCTTAAAATAAATTTTCTCTTTTCCACAAAGATTTTAAAAGGCATATTTTCACAAAAGACATATTTTAATGTCTTTATCTTAAGAAGGTAGAGAAAAAGTTAACACGATTTTTCATCTAAATATGATAATCTTCACATTTTTTATTTTGAAAACAATGTGATTAATATATGATTATAATTTTTAAATATTATTTCTTTAGATCCAGCAAATGTGCTTGCTGCTTCAAAGACCTGACCTTTTTGGTTGTTATTATACCTTACCCTTAAGAAAAGGGTTCCTGATGAAGTAATGGCTTAGCTGTAAAAAATAAAAACAACCTGTAAGATCATTCAAGTAGTAAGAGAAACTCATACCATGAAGATTTCCTAACTACACCCTTACAACTTGAAACCTAAGGAAGCAGTCCAATCAAGTATGCACAATGGAATATGACAGAAAGGCAGATAAAAAACAAGGCTGAATTTCCTGGATTGGTATAGAACTCTTCCCTTCTCACTGCCAAACATAGTGTGACAGCACACTCAACAGGGGCCAGGTGGCACAGTCATTATTGGGCCTTTTGATTTGATGGTGAGAAACTGGCAAGCTTGTAAGACGGGCTATTTAGAGCTCAAGGGGTTGATGTCACTTTTGGATAATGAGTTAGGCTTTAAAATGATGGCACTGTAATCACACCACTTGAGAGCATAAAAGAAAATACAACTATTCCTAAGCAGCTCTGAGATCATATAAATCACACTGATCTTCATATAACAGAGGAAGCAGCACAGAATGGTGTTTCTTAAATTGCCTAAGTATGACACACAAATCTGATTTGACTTGTTTTGCTAGGCATAAAAAGTAGAGAGCCAATGTGATAAAAGCAACACATTATGGCCATCCATTCAGTGTTGGCTTTCATAACCACAGAAAATTCCCAAGAGGGCCCATCCTGTACATGTTAGATGACCAACAAGCAAGTCACTAAACTAGACTAAAAATAAATGTCAGAACAGACTCTTTTCTAGATTGTATGCCACTATATTCATTTCCTGTGTAGCATAAACCAGATACCATCTATAATAAAGACCCATGATATAGCTAAAACTTGTTTGTTTTTTATTCCCAAAATATTTTTCCAAAATATCACTTCTAAGAAGAAAAGAGGCATATCATCTGATCAAACTGCTGGGTCCAGCAGTTTCTTCAGATCAAAATGAAGTGGCAATCCATGATGGTCTGGGACTACGTCATCTATATTTAGGTTAGATGGATTTCTGACAGCTTTCACAAAAATATAGTATCCTTTTCCTGCTTTTGGTATGGTAATTTGGTTTTTAATGCCACAAGCAAAAACCTTTGACGATCAATACTAAAAAAGCACATCATTCAAACATGCTTTCATATTCATGTTTTAAAGCAAAGGAGCCTGGACTCTCCAGAATATGCCTCGACTTTGCATATTTTGACACTAGCATTTGAAAGGAGAAGGCTGTTTGTTTGATACAATGAATTCTCTACAGCACACAAGTACAAGTGGAATGCATGACATAAAGTAAGTAGAAGCTTAGAATGTGCTTACATATTATGTCAAAAAACAAGAGGGTTACTGCCTGGTAATTCAAGGAACCAATAGACAACCAGTTGAGGCAGCAGCTAATAACAATTTCTGAAGAATCAGGACCAAAATACACTAGCTACCATGTTTAAATAAAGAAACAATGATTAAGATACACAAAATGTTTACCCAAAGGCTATCTAAACTGGGTTCTGCCTGTGACCTGTGGTTGTTCCTACTAGAGATCACCTACCCCAAGGCAAAATTGCAGTCCTCCTTCCAGTCCACGATGCGGCAGATGAACAGTATATTGGCATAATCTTTAGGTCGTGCCACAAAGTCCTGGGGACAGTCCTTAAGAGGCACATACATTCTAGGCACTCGGTGGTCTGAAGGAGAAAACAAGGCATATTTCCTAAACAGTTCACTGTTCTTATCAGTCAAGAGTTTGAGGACGCCAGTTGCTGCCCGAGAATGTTTTTTCTCCAGGATGTACACCACCTGAAAACAAAAACCAGTCAATATTGTTTATCTGTAGAACTAGATTACAGTTGGGAGAAGTCAGTAAGATATTATTTGATCAACTAGCTGGATCCAACAGTTTTTCTAGGTCAAAATAAAGTGCATCTCAGTGATGTTCTGTGACTAAGAAATCTAGGTTTAAGTTGCAGCAAGTTATCTAGTAAGCATACATATCCAAGAAAAACTATGCAAAACATGAATGAATTAGATGACAGTGCTTTTAAAACCATGACCTACGTCTTATGAAGATATGTGAGACTCTAGCAGAGAAATATAGCTCTACGTATTTGTTTCACATGACATTTTTCTCACATGAACAATGCCAGTATCTCCATAAACAACACAGTAGCTGCTTTTAAAAAAAAGTTAATAAACATAAATTACTGTTCTTAATTTTGCCTTCAACATCGAAAGGAGAAATATTTAACCTTCCTTCTTCCAAGATTAATCCCAATATTTCATTTTACTAAGTGAAGGTTCAGGCCACCACTCTACTATATGCACATGCTATTTCCATCCGGAGAGAAACACTCCCCAGGAACTTGAATCTTCTCCCTCATACACCCTGAGAAGGCATTCTTCCTGAAGTATTTCCTTCTTCCACTGTAGACAGTCTGCAATTTCATCCCTTCCTTGGAAGTACTTGCCAACATTCTACTAGACCCCTGGGCAAAGATTCAGACTGCTGCTAAGCTCAATGCTACTCTTCATGTCTCTGATACCACGTGGCATTTCAGCCTGTCTGCACAGAACCTCCAAACCAGTTGAGTACAATATATCTTTCCCCAGTCACTCCCAACTACAGGTACACCGTTAGGGCAACTGTCTTCTGATCCAAGCTCAGTCCCAAAATATGCTCTACTTTCTTCCTCCTAATTCATCCTTCTTGGAAAACGTCTTTCTATTTTGAACAAACTGCTGTGCCCTCTTTCAAGAACACTCTGGCTTCCTCCTTGCATGTGCCTGTCTGTCCTAAGGACAGTCTGCCCCAGCCCCTACAGGCAGAGGATGCTCCTTCTGCTATATACAGCCCCTGAAGAAGGTATCCATGTTTTCACACTACTGCATGGTTATGTCCAGATCTTTACTCTTCAAGTCTCACACACATATCTGCACCCTCTTCTGGGTCAAGTAGTCCCCTTCCTGTTACTGTCATCTACTGATCTCCTGGTCAACCTGGCTCATATTCTGTCTCTCCCACTTTTATCCAGGGAAATGACTCAGTGAACACCTTGTCCTCACAATTTCCCATGTCTTCAATGTCAGTGGCCTTCACCTTCATTCAGTTTCAGCAGCTAATATTTATGGCCATACCTCAGCATCATATGGAAGCTGTCCAATACTGACACCTGCTCTCAGACTGATCCATCATGCAGCTTTCTTGTCTTCCCAATTCTCTTGCCCTTCACAAGTTTTTTCACCATATCGAGACTTCTAGCACCTTAACCCTTGCCTGTTCTCTAAGTCTGACAACTATGTCTAAGCCTTGAATCCTTCCCTCCCTCCCAGAGTCACCATGTTTCAGCACTTCAAGTCCTCTTACCTAGGTTGTCAAATGCCTTACCCTTCTGGTCCTTTCACTACACCCACCCTAAAAATCCTCAGTCCTGGATTATTTCAGTCACTGGTATTTTCTAACTTTAAACAAGCTATAGAGTTGATCAGAAAATAAGAAGTTACAAATGTACATATGGATACCATTATGCATTAACATTATACAACTTTTGCTAGAACCTCAAAATCTCTAAAGATATATTTTTACCTGTCCCCACTCTGCACAATCTCTTCTTTCACTCCCACTCTCTTGATCCTCTCCTCCTCAGGCTCCAGTTTTCTGAATGTCAAATCTTTTTTATTGTCCCATAACTCCCTGCAACTCTATTCAGTTTTTTTCAGTCTGTGTTCTCCTTGTTCAGATTGAGTAAATTCTACTGATCTCTGTTCTCAGGTCCAATTCTGTGCTGTGCCAACTCTAATACTGAGCCCATCCAGTCATTCTGTTATTGTATTTTTCAGTTCTATAATTCCTATTTCTTTTTTATGATTTCCATTTATCTGTTGAGATTTTCTACTTTCTCAAATGTTTCAAGGTAATTTTTAGTTGCTTGTTGAAGCATTTTTATGATAGTTGTTTTAAAATCACTGTCAGATAAGCAATAGCTTAATGTTGCTATTAGTTTATTGTCTTTTCTCACTCAAGTTGTGACCTTCCTGGATCTTGGTCTCATGGGTGGTATTCAATTGTATCCTGGACCTTTTAACTATGTTAAGAGACTGTAGGTCTCATTTAAACCTATTATTTTAGAAGGCAGTCACCCTGTTGAGGATTAGTGTGCAGGTCCTAATCTACTTTTGTGGGCTGTAGTTCCAATGAAAATTTCATTTTCAGAGCCCTTGCAGTGTTATATTGGTGTCTTTGGTTCATATGGTTTCATTGGAGCCTGCTGATCTCCATGGATATTGCTTGTGGAAGTAGAAGGAATTCCCCCAGACCAGCCCACCTGGTCTAAGTATGAAATGGGAACCTCCAACCTGCAGGGACAAAGAGGCTTTCCACTTGGGGTTTCTGGTTGTGGCAGGATCTCCTTTACTGATGCTACCTGGCTGCCCAGTGTCTCTGGGTAGGAGAGGAATCTCTGGTCCACAGGGATAAAGAGGCTCCCTGGACCACGCCCCATTATAATAGGATCTCCCTTGCTAATGCTACCTTGTTGCCTGGTGTCTCTAGGTGAGAGAGGGGACAAAGGGGATTGTGAGGACAAAGGCCTTCCCATACTGGGCTGCTTGTTATGACAAGATCCCCTTTGCTGGTGTCATCAGGCTGTGCAGTGCCTCTGGGTAGGAGATACGCATCTCAGACCAATGGGGACAAAGAGGCCTTCTGGCCTGGAGCACATCTGGCAGGATCCCTCTTGTTGGAGCCACTCAGAAACTTAGTGTCTCTTGGTGGGAGAGAGAAGTCTCAGGCCTATGAGGGAAGGAAAGCTATTTTCCTGACCACTTACTATCATTAGGGCTTCCAGTCAAATCCTCTTACAGGTGCTGCCAGGATTGCCTAGTGTTGCTGGAGGGACTGCTGTTAGAGCTGCCTGAAGAGTGAATCTACCTGGGCCACCTCCTATTGTTAGGCTGGAATTCAGAAACACTGGACCTAGGTCACCTTCTATTGACTGGGGTTTTAAGGTCCCTGCCGCTATATTGTTTCTCTGGTCCTGGGGCCCCTACTAGAATTCTCTTACGTTGTCTCTTGTTTTATCCAGGGTTATGGTTATACTTAGTGGGAAGGGCAAGAAGAAAAAAGTCTGTATCAACTTGTCTGAACTGAAAATCCTTGCTTCTTGTTTTAGTTTTTGACAACAAAGGAAGTGTATAAAGCATGTCAACATTAGTATAATATTTATAATTTATATAATGTTAGTTGTCATGGAAACGACTCTACCACAGTATAAGTTTTGCACATAAGTGCTATTTTACCTTGTAATTTTAGGTTGAATTCTTTAAGAAACATTATCAAAAAGATAGGGGAGGGGGGAAGGGGAGGGCAGTAGCAAATTACAGAACACAAGTTTCATAGATAGAGGGATACTTCTAGGCAGCTTTGACTAAAGTCATTTAGAAATGTGGCACGGTATTGCCAGATGTTTTGTTTTGACAAGAGAATGCAGAAATCTAATTTTTTATGTGAACACTCCCCACTCCCTTTTTAAATGTAAGTTATGGTGTCAACATTTTTAAATACTGCGCAAGTCAAACAAAAAAGGTCTGTGGGTCAGATCCAGTCCCAAGGCTTTCCATTCATTATAACCCTTCCTACATAGCATACTGCCTGGTACATGGTTAGTACTTAAAATGCTGGGAGATATTCTCTTAACCAATTTGCTGGAAGAATAAGCACAGTATATTCCCAGGTTAAGCATACTGACAGATGCCTCTGGTTCATAAAGCCTCAAGCTATTATGTCACTTTGTCCCTTACCTTGTCACCACTTCTGCCACCATGAGCTATCTGCATAACTAGATCGCCTGTGTTTGATCTCACATCTGAATATGACACTAGCATATTAAACTAAAGAACAAAATTGATTTATGCAAGATAATGAAATAGAAGTATAAAAACAATTGCCTACTTCAGAAAAACTAAAAAGACTTATTAAAAGTGTGTTATTGAAATAGGTATGGGCATGACAACAATAAAAAAATTGGAGCAAAAATTATAAAAATCTATAGGGAGTCTACATTCATACTGTTTCTCCATTGTCTAAATTCTCACTCTACTTTGAAAAACTAAAACCGGATGTCATAAATTACTGCACTATAGTATAGTTTAAATAAGAAAGATAATGCAGAACTCCAATCAACATACCCACATTCAAAAAAAAGGCTTTGACCCTTTATCCAAAGACAGATAAATGGATACATACTTACATGTCTAAAGTTATTTTTTAAATGTTCACTTTTTATGATTCCCTGTTCTCACTGAATTTTCAGATTAACTGACCAGCTACAGTCCTGACTGAATCACATGAGAGACCTTCAACAAGTAGCTCAGGTGACAGCCATTTGGACAAGTGGAGAGAATCTGTAGGCAATGACCTTTGCTGATCTTTGCAGGGACTTCTCTGGAAAAGTTCTCATGTCTTGTGACATGCAGGTGGTCTCATCTTTTGTAACTGGTGCACCAGCATCCTCTTTTCCTACATTAAAAAGAGAGGGAAAGAGAATAGGAGGAATCAATTGGATGTGTATCAACTCACAGAGTTTTTAAATTCAGATCTCGAGGGATTTCTGAACATCAATTACCCAAAACTACTCACTTTACAGAAGAGGAATCCCAGGCCTACAGTGGTTAGGTGACTTGGCCCACGGTTAACCATGTCACATACCTGTATTGATATTCACACTGAGCACTTAGCCTCGGCAGACTACATGTTAATCTACTTAACATTATCCACATGCTAAACATCATACAAACAGAGAACATCAAACTATGTTAAACTAGATCGCCTATGTGTCAAAAATGCCAAAAAACTAGATGTTAAGTACTGTCCCAGCCCAAAATGAAGACTAGAGATAGGTTAATTTATTATGCACATCTGCTTAAATAAAACAAAATCAAAATAAATGTTAACTTTTAAAAGTTATGGTAACAGCCACAACAAACAAAATGGAAGAAAATAGATTATATTTATTAAATAAATAAATAACCCAACCCGGATTTTCCTGGCTTTTCTCAGTAACATTATATAATGAATAAAGTACTTAAAGTCCTTTAATGCTTAATTTCCTTTCTTAAAAAACTTATAAAATGCACATTCACCCAAGAAACTGAAACCACATCTCTCCAGGAAAGAGGTAGTTAGGCTCTGTACCAGAAGTATTAAAAACACTCATGAACAAAAGCAGCAAATTACACACTTCTGAGCATTTAAAATTTTGTATTTTCATTAGTTACATTAGATTCCCCCACAAAATATTCATATCCAGCTATATTGGAGTTTCTGGATACTAGGGAGTCACAACCAACTTCTGTGGGAGCCATTCCAGAGAGCTAAGATGTGTACTTATCATCATTTAGACATAACCAAGGCCAAAATAAATAAATAAATCCTTTTCAAGACTGGCTGCCTCTTAGCAAAAGCTCATCTTAAAGCCAAATTTTACCATTCTGGGCGTACTCTGGAAACACTGACATGATCTGACCTACTGGGGCTTAAGAATGATCAACTGTTTTCTTTTCTATGCTGAAATCTACCTACTGAAGTGCACACTGAAAGCAGAAACCTCACTGTTTTCCAAAAAAGAAAAAGCAAACACAAACTTCCCCATTGTAGATCATACTGTCCACCTGTACAAAGGGACATAAGCCTGAACCTATAGTTCAAAATCACCAGATGCTTTCAGAACAACTTTTTTAAAATAATTTTAAGGAGGAAAAAAAAACCACACATACAAGTTGTCTGTTTGTTCCATAACGTACCTTGCTGATGTACTCTGCAGAACAATGTAATTCAGGAAAAAACAGAAGGTTGGAATTACTATGAATAAGTACATTCTACTTGGATATCTGACAGCTAAGTTTTTGGTCTCAAAAGTTAGCAATCAAGACAACAAAGTGAAAAGACTGGTTTTTCCCAGGCAGCCTAAATCCTGGGCAAGCAGCTTTCTGTGATGGTCACTGTTGGCTCTACCTTGAAATGAGTGTTACTTCAGATTCTATCCCAACAACAGTGAGTCTTATGTTCCAACTGTTAAACCACGTTACAGTCAAAGAGAAAGGGCAACTCATGAAAGTGGGCCCAATCATGATTTTTAGACAGCACACCTGATATGATCTTTTCAGGTTCTGTATTCATAAGGATATCCTGGCAGAAATGAGGCTTTGTTTAAACAAAGTTAAATTCTATAAATTAAACTGAAGTTTATAGCCTTGCAGGTGAGAATCACAGATATTGTCAATGAATATAAAGAAACATAATACCAGGTTGGAAAAGTGAATCATCTTAATATGTTTTCAACAACCATGTCTTACCACAAAGTTGTCAATTTGATGAGAATCTATTACATTGTTTAATCACAAGATCATTTATGTATTTATTGAGCTCTAGGCATTGAGGATTCAGTGGGAGTACAAATATATATACACATTATCCCAGCCGGCCACCTGTGAGACCTTCAAGTGATGATACTGAGTAAGTAATTTAAAATGAAGATCTGAAACTCAGCTCTTTCACTGCTCCACACTGCTATGTGCACAAGTGGGGAGTACTGCGCTATATAACTGTTAAGGAAATAAGAAAATTCAGTGACTTGGAGCCTGAAGGGTATACAGATATGATATGAAATGATATGATATAAATAATCACTCAGTAAATATAAAATTGCAAACTGTGTTAAATGCTAAGAAGGAAAGAACAATCCCAAATAGAAAAGGGAAAGAACATATGATTTAGATTGGAGGGCAGGGAAAGGCCCTGTGAGGAAGTGACATTTAACTGAGACATGAAGATGGTGTATAAGAGTAAAGTGGAGAATAAGAGACCCTGGGCAGGGAATGGCACGTGGAAAGGGGTGGAGGTTGGAAGTTCTCTGCACAATCAAGGACCAGAAGAAAACCACAAGGTTGGAGGATAGTGAGCAAGAATGAGCATGGCAAGAGATGAGAATGAGAAATAGATGGGAGTTAAGTCAGGTGGGCCTTGCAGTATATAAGATTCCAGATTTAAGCCTAAACACAATGTCAAGCTACTAAGGATTCTGTGCAAGAGTGTGACATTCCCCAGACGAGATGAGAGCAGGCTAAGAGTGGGTGCAGGGAGATCAGTCAAGAGTTATTGCAGTGGTCCAGGCATAAAAGTTTGGAATTGTAAAGAAGGCAATAAAGATGGGATTAAGATATATTTTGGAGTTTAACTGATAGATTTGGTGGCAATTAGATATGAGAGTTTAAGGATTGTTAGGCATAAGAACTGAAAGATTATTTTCAGCTTTCTGACACCTACAGCTAGCTTGATAGAGGCATCATTTATGGCACAGGAAAGACTAGATAAGGGGGTGAGAATCAAGACTTCTATTTCAAAGGTGGTTCTATTTGAGAGGCCGGCCACCTGTGAGACCACAAGTGATGATACTGAGTAAGTAATTTAAAACGAAGGTCTGAAACTCAGAAGACAGACCTGAGCTGTGGCTTTAAATACAATTTATAGACTGAGAACGTACTATTTATACTTTCCAGCCTAAACTGGAGAGAGGAGATTCAAACTCAACTACTAAATCCAAGAAGCTCTTTCACTGCTATGTGCACAAGTGGAGAGTACTGCGCTATATAACTGTTAAGGAAGTAAGAAAATTCAATGACTTGGAGCCTGAAGGGTATACAGATATTTTGAAGAGAAATAAGGGAGTTGAAGGGTATTCCAGGCAAAGGCCAGGACTTGTGAAAGGCCCAAAGCTGTGACATGGCCTGACATAGTAAAAGCCCAGTAAAAGATTTATTGTAGCTACTTACAGGTTGAGGACACAGTGCTGGGTAAAGAGGGACTGGGATAGAGGGAGAAACCAAGCTGGTGGAGAGGTAGGATGGGCCCTGTGGAAGGGATCTAGTTACTACCCAATTATCCAGACTCTTCTTTCCTAGTAATAGGAGTCTCAATTTTTAGCTGGGCAGATCATTCAGCTGCCTCAATAAAAGACCACGTCCTGACTCAGCCTCCTCACAACTATATATGGCCTATATGTCTAAGTTTTAGCCAACAAGATGCAAGGGAAGTATTGTTTGTGACTTCCAGAAAGTATTCTTACAAAGTGGAGGCCCAGCCTTCTCTCTTTCCTTCATCCTGCTGACTGGAATGTGGATGTGATAGCTGGACCTTGAGTACTCACCTTGGTCCTTGAGGCCACAAGACAAGAATGTTTTCTACTCTGAAGAGCAGCACAACAGAACAAGTTGAAGATCACAGAGCTACCTTCTAAGACTTCCAGAGGCCTGCTTGCCTCTGATCTTCTATGTGAGATAAAAATAAACTTATTTCTTGTTTAAGCCATTGTAACATTATTCTCAGCAAAACATATTTTCCAATATAGAAGTCCAGGTGATAAAACCGACAAGCTTGTACACTATCCCATAAAGTATCATAAAAGCCAGGGAAATATTTTTCTTGACAGTTTTGTATCATATATATTTTATAAATATATATTTTATAAATTTGATAGCACTCTGGAATGGTAGCAGAGATCTTAGAAAGTTGAGGTTAGAGTCTAGGTGAGACATAATCAGAACCTGAATTAAGATAGTGGCAATGATTACGAGATTTACAAAGTCTAACAAATCCAGGCATGTTCCACATCTGAATGAAGGGCCACAGAAATTTACAGTGTCTAAAGATAATTCAATAAATACCACAATATATATTTGAAAATGAAAATATATCCTCTTTCAGAGTTCTCAAAATCAGTCAACTAGAAAAACATCTTATGGACCCCTCTCTGCAGTGAGCTGTAGAAATGACAACACAAGTCCTCACAGAGGCAAGATGTCATACACTGTGAATAATCATTTGCTATACCACAAGCTTGTCAGACATAATGAGTGCTGATTATCATTCTAGGACCCCATATCCAGCTCCTGCCAAGCTTGGGAGGGGCAGTCTTCAGGGGGCACCAATGAGTTCTCTTCTTCACAAAATTCCCAGGCCCAAGCAAGTTTCCCACTTTGAAATAAAGCAAATGAAACTGTATAATGCCAGAGAGTCTTCACAGTGTGTTCACCTACATTAGCTCTTTTGATTCACAACTCTGTGCTGTGGGTAAAGTGTTATTCCAGTTTCATTAAGGAAACAGGGGTAATAAAGAGACAGAGCCAGTCGATGACACCATGCAGGGTTGCTGGTGCTGGCTATGATGACCTGCTCTCCACACTAGCCAAAAGTGGAGCATTATGGGAAGAGCCATGAAAATCATCTCAAGATATTATTTAAATGGCCATGGGTCTTCCTGAAATGCTGGAGTCAATCCTGTTAAGGTCCTGAATATGTAGGGAGTGTCAGGCTCTGTCTATCCTTAGGGAGCTTCTGTGTTAGAAATGAGACACTAACAAAAAGACACTTACACACACATGTTTATCGTCACACTATTCACAATAGCAAAAACATGGAACCAATCCTGATGCCCATTGAAAATGAACTGGATAAAGAAAACGTGGTACATACACATGATGGGGTATTATACAGCCATAAAGAAGAACAAAGTCATGGACTTCACAGCAACTTGGATGGAGTTGGAGACCATTATACTAAGTGAACTATCACAGAAACAAAGAACTGAATACCACATGCTTTCATTCATAAGTGCACCCTGAACACTAGGCACATTAGCACAAGGGTGGGATCAGCAGTTGCTGGGCACTGATAGGAGAGGGAGGGAGGGAGAGAGGAAGGGAGGGACACATGACAAAACAAAGGGTACCTGGTCCACTACCAGGGGGAGTCAGGGTCAGTTAGAAGCCCAAACTTCACTTGCACGCAGCCTACTTATGTAGATAATCCTCACTTGTA
>CAUYQG010071215.1:0-39331 GCA_963574415.1 Tarsius wallacei | reverse complement strand
CTAAATTGATCAGAGACCTAAACTTAAAACCTCAACCTAAAAGAATTCTAGAAGAAAATGTAGAAAACACCCTTATGAAGACTGAAATAGGCAACCAATTCCTGATCAACTCTCCAAAAGTGAATACTATAAAAGATAAGATAAACAAGTGGGACCTCATCAAACTCAAAAGCATCTGCAAAGCATAAATCATCCATAGAGCATGGAAAGACTCCACAGAATGGGGTGGGGGGTATTTTCCAACTGTAAATCCCACGAAAGCCTAACATCCAGGATCTACAAGGAACTCAAATGTGCCAAAAGGAAAAAAACAAACAACCCTATTAAAAAGTGGGTAACTAAGTGACCTCTCACAGAAACAAAAAACTGAGTATCACATGTTCTCACTCGTATAGTAGACCTTGATCATCCAACGTATTACCACAAGAAAATGACTGACAGTGGTGGGAAACGATGGGGGGGTGGGAGGGATAGGGGAAGGGATTAATGGCAGTAAATACCTGTCTGGGGGGACACTTCTTATCAACAAGGGTGCCTGAACAAGACATATTTGTGTACCTAACCCTTAACTGTACCCCTCAATATCACAATAAAAAAATATATTGTATAAAAAAAAAAATTTGAGGCATAAATAAGAGTTATCTGGGGAAATCAGAGGAAAGCATTCCAGGCTCTGGGAGAAGAGAGGGGAAAACAACTTGAGGAATTAAAGGAAGCCAATGAGTTAGAGCAGAGAGAGTGAGGCAAGGCAGAAACCAGATAACAAGGGTCTTGTAGCCCTCATTAAGGATTGGGGGGGGGGGGGGTAACAGAAAGCCATTGAGATAGTTGACAAAAAGCCAAACTCTGTAAAATATTTAAAGAGATTTATTCTGAACCAACTATGAGTGACCATGGCTTGGGGATACAGTCTCAAGAGGTCTTGTGCCCAAGGTGGTTGGGTTATAGGCTGGTTTTATACATGTTAGAAAGATGGAAGTTTATAGGCCCAGACACATAGCAATATGTGTAAGGTATGTATTGGTTCTATCCAGAAAGGTAGAACAACTCCAAGCAAGGGCTTACAGGTAGATTCAAAAATTTTCTGATTGACAATTGATTGAAAGAGTTAAATTCTGTCTAAGAAATTTGAAGTCAGTAGAAAGAAATGCTTGAGTTAAAATAAAGGGGTTGTGGAAGCCAAGGTTCTTGTTATATAGATGAAGCTTCAAAGTAGGCTTTAGAAACAACAGGTGACAAATGTCTTAAAAGGTATCCAACTCTAGGTAAAGAAATTCTCTACAGATGCAAATTTCCCTGAGAGATAGCTTGCTGGGCCATTCCAAAATATGTTAAACAAATATATTTTGGAAAAAAATATCTGTACTTTTTCTGGAGCCTGCTGTCATATGATGCTATACCAGAGTCTGGCTGAAATTTGGTGTCATTTCCAGTTTGTTTTGTCAGTCTAAAATCTCCTTTTTAATGTTAACGCTAGTCAGTTGTGCCAAAACTCTAAAAGGAAAGGGATATAATGAGGTGTGTCTGACCTCTCCTATAAGGGCCTGGGATTTAGTTTTTCAGGTTTCTCTTGTCCCAAGGCGGGACTGTTCAGTCAGTTGTCAGTTGGGGGGCTTAGAATTTTACTTTTGGTTTAAAAGAGGTTTATATTTTACCAAGTTTATTATACTGTAAACTATCTAGAGCATGGGGATTATATAAAATTAACACAAAATAGCCTACTTGCACAGAAAATTCCACCCACAAGTAATCTTAAAACTTTGCCCAGGGTCCTCTAGGATGCCTAACTGGGATTAACTATTTATAAATCTTTTCTAAAATGCCTGATTCCATTTTGCAATTTTGTTCAGGACAATAGATCAAATTCCACCAAACCTTTTGTTGCTGATTATGTAGTTTGCAGGGAATCTCTGAGTCATTTACTGTCTAGAAGTTAGCGAGAGGGAATCCCAGAGCTGGAACAGAGAGAAAAGACTGAAACCGCCAATATAGAATATCAGATCATGGAGTGAAAGCTGCAGTTATGATGAAAAATTAATGACTAAGTCTACCTGCAGTTACCTTCATGTCAGACCCCTGGGGAGAAGGGGAGGCTGCCTTGCAAGGCCAATCACCATATGACTGCCTGAGGAGTGGAGAAGTCATTTGAAAGACAAAAAGCGGCTTGAGTCTCCAGGGATCCCACCTCCCCCTACTTATTTTTCCTGGACTGAGCCTCCATAGTGGCTCAGAGTCATAAGTGTTTTATAGACAGCATCTACTGTGAAACCTAAAATTAATATCTGAGATCTTTTTCAGACTTTGTAGTCTGACAGATAAGAACTCCTATCCAGACCCAGAGCACCAGGAAGTCCTCTACCAGTCACAGGACCCCAGGAAGATAATCTCAACAACCCCCTCATGACATCATCAATCAATCAACAGCTCCTATCCCTCTTCCCACCAAGTTCCCTTTAAAAACCTTATTCTAAGACTCTTCAGAGAAGCGGATTTGAGAGACTTCTCCTGCTCTCCTCACTGAGCTGCTTTGCGATATTAAACTCTTTCTCCACTGTAATGGCTGTGTCCATTTTGGTTTTTGTGGGCGGCAGGCATAAGAACCTGTGCTGAGCTATAAAAAGACCGCTCAGGCTCACTCAACAGAAGAGGCTTGCCAGGGTCACTCAGAGTGGAGAAAAGGGCCTGGAGCCGATTCACGCATCTCAAGTCCTTCTCCAAATTCCTGTGACTCTAAGATGCTCCTTAAAGGTTGTGATCTGGCTTTGCTTTTTACTTATCACTCTCCTACAAAAAAAAAAAAACCCAAAGTTATAGACAGTTCAAGTTTGTTGGATTTCAGCTAATTCAGGTTGTTTCTGAGGTAGAAGAACTGAATTGGGAGTAACGAGAAGCATTAAGGGAGTGGAAATTTCCTGAGCATCTGCTGGGGCCAAGCATAATGCCAGGCACTCATGACTTCACTTGTGGCTCTCAATAGCCCCGTGAGATCAGTATTATTAACTCCATCTTACAGATGAGGAAACTGAGCCTGGTTATAACATGTCCGAGATCACAAAAATAGTGAGTGATTATAAGGAAGAAATCTGGGATTTCATGCAGGTCAGTGGCTCAAAACATACATTCTTCCTGTTATCTCGTGAAGCCTCAAAGTCTGACTAGGTTGGAGCCTCACACGTTGATGAAATTACCTTTTCTTTTGGAGAACTTGTCTGCTCGCTGGGGGTGCTTTCAAATACAGGAGTCTCAAAAGTTTGCCACATTCCCACAGTATACTGATCTCCAAAGAGCTTCTTGGGAGCCTCCCCTGCCAGGGAATATGGCATTTAGTACTTACAATGGGGTAGGCCCAAAGCATGACAAGACAAAGATATAAGAAACCCCCAAAGCAACCTTTTCCTTTTATCTCATTGGAGTCATTGACAATGCTGGAAAAGTATCTCTGCCCTGGCCACCACAGGGTCACTAAATATAAACCCTCTACCGCTGATCTCCTGGATCCAAAGTCGCTCGTGCTCTCTCTCTCAATTCTGTCATCTTAAGTTTCCCTAGAAGGAGCACAAATCATGCTGTACAGCATTACTCAGAACTTTGATGTTATTTATTGAGAAGAAAAAGGGAGGGACCAGTCTTTTCATTTCCAGAGAGAAAGTGAATCATGACTCCTCTGATTATTTGGAAAGCCCTGATTACCTACTCCCACCCCATCTCTCCACACTCTCCAAGAGAAAGGGTTCTAGTGAAGTGCAGCTTGGGGGGCTCAAAAAGTAACAAAATGCCTGCTTTCTCCCTTATCCAGAGGATACTCCTCAACACTACTCCGTTCAAACATTAAGCAGATAAGGCTGTTTCATCACTGTTCACCTCAGATAAGGCAGCTCAGGACCCACGCTGTGGTGTCTCATATCAGAAATGTAACTTGGCTTTGGAACTAAGATCCAAACTTGACCACCTTAGTGATGAAGGCTTGTGTCCTTGGATTTCTCCCATTTCCTCCCACTTCAGGATTGGGATAGAGGTAGAAGCTGAAAAGGGCCAAGATTGTGCAATTCGCAATGATTAGAATTCATATTCCTGAAAGCAAAAGGCAAAAGAGAAGAAACTGCTCTCAGAGAAAGAGCACTGGTTAGGGAGTAAGAAGTTGTGGATTTCTTTTGAAGCATTGGCATCTGCTCCCTGTTAGGGTTCGGAAGGACAGGGTGAGGGTGGAGAGGCGCAGGGAGGCACACGGCACTGCCAGGACTGGCAAGCCGGAGGTGCTGTGCTGGGAACCCAGAGATCCAAGTAGATTGCAAAGAATTGCGACACACAGAGGTGAGAGAAGAAAAGATTTATTTAAGAAAAGTTTACCTCCCACAGACAGGGAGTGGGCCTATACGCTAGGTGAGTGTGGCGTCGTAGCCCCCCAGATTTCTGGCTTAAATCCTTTTCTTGGAGATGTTGCACATGACTGCCGTGACTGCTGTGACTTCCTTATCGACCACCTGTGGATGTCTTGGAGAACCTGTGACACAGAGACCCATTAATGTTCACTCACATTATCATAGCCCCTAGAGAAGGGCATGACAAGGATTCTAATTCTCCTGCGCCTCCCCAAATGACATTCCTTAGAGCTAGTGGAGGGTGCACCTCCCTTTATCTCCTAGGCATTCCCAGTGGGGTAGCTTCAGGGGATCCTTGGCTTCCCCGTAGATAGTGCTCAATTTACTGGAAGATCGAATCCCTACCTGCTCTCCCTCTGAGCGGTTATAACTTTTGTTAATTACAAGTTTCATGACTTTTACAGTCCTTGCCCAAGGCATGATGTCTTAGGCCTTGTAAATTCCCTTTACTTTAGGCAAGCTTGATTGCCACTATGAGATACCTCTGATACCTGGCATCAGGAAGTCGACTTCTGAAAGGACAAAGTCAGCAAAGTTAATTTTACTTAAGGTGTGCATTTCTCCAAAAGCATAGCTTCTACTTTCTCATCATTGTGTTAGGGTTTAAGAACAAGATGAAAAATGGTTTCCCACTCTCGGTCTGCCCTTTCACTACCTAAGTAACAGTAGTCAAGACCCTCCACCCCTCTGGACCTCAGATTCTTCTCCCATGATGTGAGAATGTCTGGCTTGACTTTCAGAGTAACTCTGATACAGGTTGAGTATCCCTTATTCAAAATACCTGGGAGCAGAAGTGTTCCAGGTTTCAAATTCTTTTGGATTTTGGCATATTTGCATATAGATTATGAGGGATCTTGGAGATGGGACCCAAGTCTAAATATGAAATTCACTTTGTTTCAGATACACCCTATACACATAGCATGGAAGTAACATTACACAATATTTTTAATACTTTTGTGCATGAAACATCATTTGTGTTAAAGTGGTTACATGTGGAGTTTTCCATTTATGGTGTCATGTCAGCACTTAAAACTTTTCACATTTTGGAGTATTTTGGATTTTAGATTTTCAGAATTGGGATGTTCAACCTGTAATATGGGAACCTGCTATTCCTATTGTGCTGTGAGCAGGAGAGATTGGAAGGAAGGGAAGAGAAGGGCAGAAGGAGGGAGACCATGGGAGACAGGTGGGCCTTCAGAATAAATAGAGTAATTGACAGCACAAGGAAAAGAGAGGTCAGAAGAGCATCCAAAGAAAAAAAATATTCTGGAATCAGAGAAATAGATCGTCTTGGTTGAACTCGCATCTAGATAAGACCAGAGCCAACTTCAAAGGAAACTCAGAGTTGGTAGAAGAGAGTGTAGAAGATAAGACAGGACTGCCTTCCTGTCTTTTCGCCTACTCTCAGCCCCAGACCTCCCATCTCTCTACAAGGCAGGCTGGGACACCCAGTTAGTTGTGAAGGAAAGAGGTGTCCGAGTCTCATGACTCACTAAGAAGACAAACTTTCAACTATAAATATTAAGTACTGTGATTTGAGTGAGGCATGAGCCAGGACTGAGACTTGTGAACTAGTAACTAGAAAGAGCTTGCATTTAATGTAAATGTGGAATGACAAAGTACGGTGGAATGGTGGGCAGGATGGGGAGAAAAACAGAGAGAATAAATATAAATTATCTCTGGCGGTGATAGTATACTGTGGCAATGTTGAGACTGCAAGTTCAGAGGGCAGGAAGGATGAGGAGACACAGACTCCCAAGGGTGCAGAGGGGTCTCCTGATGGCCGTGGGCTGGTCCATCAGTGACTCTAGCCTGCCCCAGAGCTGGCAGGACTGGCCATGACTTGCTGCTGGAGGGAGGCTTGGTGGAATTTGGGAGAGGAGCTAGTGGGATGTTCTTGGCAAGCCAAAGCTATAAACGAACAATACTTTATCTCCTGCAGGGATGTTTTAAGAAAAGGAGACGGGAAATGTCTACATAAAAACCCCAGCCACTGGTCAAGGAGAGTGGCCTCTCTCTGGAGTTACATCAAAGGCACAGCTCTGTCTGTGCCCTATGGCCTCTGCAGAGCCCGCCCTGGGAGTTCAGCAGCTTACTTGGAGCCAGGGAGGGAAGGCAGAACACCCATTGCCAGTGCTCTCCTTGGATTGTCAGAAAGGAAGCAGAGATAGGCCTGCTGGAGAAGGTGCTGTTGTCCCTCCTAGCTTCCTTTCTTGGAAACTTCTTCACCATCCAGAGTGCTTCAATGGGGCTGAAGCTTGACAGAATTTTGCAGTAGTGGCACTGGACAGGGAGTCAGGCAACTGACCTCTAGTCTGCAACTAGAGAGCTACAGGGCCTAGAGAATGTCACTTTTCTCCCCAAGTTAGTTTCCTTAGAAAATGAGATAGCTGAGCCAGGCACAGTGACTCACACCTGTAATCCCAGGCAGAGGCGAGAGGATTGCCTGAGCCCAGCTCCACAATAAATAAATAAATAATTATCTGGGTATAGTGGGACATGCCTATTTCCACCTATTTGGAAGGCTGAGGCGAAAGGATCAGTTGAGCCCAACAGGTCAAGTCTTCAGTGGCCGTGAGTGTGCCACTGCACTTCAGCACAGGTGACAAAGTGAGACTCTTACTTAAAAAGAAAAAGAAAAAGAAACCAGTTGAAGATGAATTAATAGTGTTTGTAGCAATTTTCTCCAGTGATTATGGAAAGGCAGAATTGGTTTTAAATTTCAAGGAGGGGTGGAGAAGCAATCTCTTTAGTGAGAGGATTCTATTTAGAATTAGATGCAACTCCCACCCCCACTATGTTACCCTCTGACTGGCCTTATTTTAATGAATAACACCAGCCAAGATGCAATGAGAAACACAAGCTAAATGCCTTGGGGAAGAGACAGAGCTTTGTCTCACCCTCAATGCCATCTTCTTAGAGAAGGGACAACCTGTTCTTAATTTTTCCAGAAAATGCTGCAACTTCATCCCAGACATTTTGTTTTTCCATTCTGTCTCATCCTTGGGGACACTTCATTGAAAATAAAGTGCTCCAAGAGCCTATGCAGAAGCTTTGTGTAAATTAGAAAAAAGGCATCCCCGTGCCAGGGTGAACAGCTTAGACAGTGTTGTGCAGAATGGATTCCAATCCTCTTTTGATTCACTTGGCTGAAGGCTGCCACACAAACTGTACAAACTGCACAAATGAGCCTGAAATGCAAGACTGGGCTTACAGTCCTTGCTCAAAAGCTCTATGTCAATAATATTATACATTACTATATGTCACAGGTCAGGGTCCCCATGTAGCAGACTCAGAGGTGAGATCTGTGTTGAGAGAAATACTCACAGGATCAACTCCCTACAGAAAAGGGAAGGAACGGCATTGGGCAGAGAGAGGAGATGAACCACAATGCAGTTGCAACAAAAGCCTCAGTCCATCCTGTAGGGAACTCTGCAAGTGGGACAGTCCTTCTGAGTTATCTAGTATTTGATAAGGCTTGGCCTTTATAAATCTTGTACAAATCAGTCACAGGTGTGGGCTATAGTGAATTCTTATATGATTTTGTGTTGCTTTGGTATACATTTTGAATACAGATTTAGTTTTTTCATACCAGAAACAGAGCCTCGTCACTCTTGACACAGTTTTTAGTTCTCTGCCTCCTCTCAGGTCCTCAGTGTGATCACACCAGACATCTGACTTATGTAGCTGCCCCCTGGTGACCACTTCCCTATGAGATGGGTAGTTACAACCTAGTTGATTCACCTCACTCATCCCCATATCCCACACAGATTGCAGATATACCACAGTGACCACCTTTCAGTCACAGTGTGAACCCTCAAAACTTGTGCCTGCTTGCTTTAAACTCACCAGTTCGAACTCCCATCAGGAAACTTGCTTGAGTAGCAGCCTAAATCCCAATAAAAACTTTGGCCTACAGGTCTTTCTTGGCCTCTTGCTCCCCAACTATTGGTTGAGTACATGTGTCCTGGATGGCTCCCACTTCCTGTTGGCCCTGCAGGTGTGCTGCCCTCTGCTCTCTGGGATCTGTGAGTAATAAACTGCTTCTGTTATTTCATGTGTTTTTCTGTGTTGCTTTCTCTGTATCTCACATGACTGACACACCAGAACCTAACTCTCTTCCCAGACAGGGGTTTCCCACAAAGTGACTATATTGGTAGAACTAAACTGGACATAGGTCAGACAAGAGCCACAAAGTCATCTGCCAGTATAAACAAGTTTTCTGTGAGAGGTACACCTGGTTATGGTCAGACACTCAGGCCTTAGGCCATCTGCCAGAGGTTTTTTTTTTTTTTTAATCCCATGAAAATCACTAAACATCCATGACCACCTCCTTTGGAACTCCACTGCAGCAGGGCTAGAATTTACCGTCACATTCCAGAGAGAGACCTCAAGTCCAAAATAGAGGAAAATAATACATGGGCTGTCCTTGAAAAGGGGGCATGACCTTGAGAACAAAATTCTAAAAGGAAAAGACAAGTCCTGAAGAGGAACTCAACGACAAGTGGTCAGCAAACAACATTGGTAGCATCTGGGGGAATATGAGCTTCAGTTGTGGTGGTTTTAGATGGCACAGCAAAAAATCCACTACACTGTGTTAATTACTTCATACTTTTACAAGCATGTTCTGTGCAGATGTCTTCCATTTGCCTTTCCAGATATACTCTCTACCTTTATCCACCTGCTTTCTACTTTGGAAGACTGACTTTTACGGGTTACATCAGCAGGCTCCCATGCCCTTTGGCTCCCATTTGGATTTGGCCAATAGAGCCCTGGAAGAAGACCAGAGGGAAGGAAGAGAGTGAGATCATGGGGCTTGTTTCCCTAGCCCCCTCTCTGCAAAGTCACCTTGGGTTGGACACCTCCGCCAATTGAAGGTCAGGGGCTCCTATCCAAAGCCTTCTTCATAGACCTCTTCTTCCAAGTGCTCTCTCTTCATACCTTTCTAGCCTAGATGCTATATGTAACAGGCTTTCCTGACCTCCACCCCTCCATATTACTAAAACTGGGATTCTGCTTTATCTGTGCGATTTCTGTAAACTCTGCTCATACTTCTGTAAAGAGTTATTTAGTAAAATCTCTTCAAATTTTCCCAGTATGGGTGCACTTCCTCAAATTATCCTAATTTGGTTTCTCCCAGGACCCAGATTAATACTTTCAGTCACACCTTATCTCATTTCTTTCTCTCAACTACCTTGTGAATCAGTTATATTCCACTTTAGCAGTAAGGAAACAGAGACTCAGAAATATTACATGATT
Organism: Tarsius wallacei; assembly: GCA_963574415.1. NCBI lineage: Eukaryota > Metazoa > Chordata > Mammalia > Primates > Tarsiidae > Tarsius > Tarsius wallacei. The sequence goes on along the minus strand of CAUYQG010071215.1, from coordinate 29,693 downwards.
TACCCAAGTTCCCAGTCAATAAAATGGCCCAGTCTGTTGACTCAGATCCATAGTCTACCTCACTTTAACACCCTAGAATTGGCCTCAGAGTATATATTTTCCACCATAAATCAGAGAAGAACCAGGGAAAGGAAGAAACATTGTGGTATTTGTGACCACAGAACATTATAAAATTCCATGTGAGGATGAAGGTGATGGCACAGAGGAGACACAGAGGAGTGTGTCTTTCATTTCATCCTGTGATTAGGAAAAAAGGATGAATGATATTATCCTCTCTGATTAATGCCCTATCTAGCCTTCTGGAAAATTGGAGTTTCTTTTCTAAACTCGTTTTCTCAGTTAAAAAATTAAAATATTTCAGAATCCAGATCTGTCCCATCAGCCACCTGACCCTGGATAGGTCACATGAACTTTGGGTCTTTGGTTTCTTCATCTGCATAAAGTAAGATGGATTTACTACATGAATCCCAAGGTCTTTCCAGTCTGTGTTTCTATGAGCTCCTTGTTCTCTTTGCTTCCCATATCCTAGAAGCAGACAACAGTCATGTGGTTAAACCCTCATGCTGACAATTGTTAGTCTCATCCCTGCGAAAAAGAGTAAAGAGCTCAGATGATGCTGTGTACAAAGACTCACTTGTTAGCTGTAAAGGACCCTTCTAAAGGTCTTGTTCAGCCCTTGCTTTTAACAAGGGTGGCAGTTAAATCCAAAGAGAAAGTAAAGATTGGAGATTAGTTTGCTTTGCTCTCAAAGCCCCCGTGTATGGCAGATTCCTAGACTCTCACTCCCATCTGGGCGGTGTCTCAGAAAGTTACTCCTGGTACAAAATATTGTTTTTCCTGGTGTGCTCATGTTGCTCTACATTACTGACAAATCATCAACTTTATAGATAGAAATCAGGGAAACAGCTAAGAATGAGAAGTTCCACTCTGGTACTGCCACCAATCTAATGAGCTTTCACTTATCATCACCACTTATCAAGCACCATCACAAGGCAGGGAGAGAATACTCTTCTTTCTTCCTTTCCATGCTCCTACTCCTAGACTTTGGAGTAGGAATTAGGGACCTGGATTCTAGTACTAGTCCAGTCACTCACTTTGAGCAAGTAACCTTCATTCTCTAAACCTCATTTCATTGTCTGCTAAAGTGGGTAGTCAGATATTATTATCCTCTCTAGTTCTAACTTTCTATGAACTATAAGGGTGAGTATGTTTTGGGTAGATTGATTTGGATAGCTGACATGTTAACATGGGTTTCCCAGAAAACAAGATCTGAGGGGACACTTGAGTGTTAATAATTTGCTGGAAGGTGTAATCCCAGGGAAGCAAGAGTCAGGGAAAAGAGGGATGAGGTAAGGAAGATGGAGAAGAAAGGTGATGTCTTATCAAGCTGGCCATTGGTTTGTACACTTCAAAGAAGCCCAAAAGGTTGTGCAATCCCACTGAACATCTTTGCACATGTTGTATAAAAAATAGGCCCTTGGAAAGCAGAAAAATCAGAAATTTATCTGCAAACCCTTTCCCATTTCCTCTCTTCCATTGGTCAAAACTTGACCACTTGGGAGTGGTTTCTCCTATTCTTCTGGGTTGCATCATAAGTAACTGAGAAAGCCAGATTCTTTCACCAGAAATGTGATGCTACATCCAACCTGGAAGAGGTGGGAAGAGCCAGAGAATTCAGCATTCAATTGTTCTGCCTCCTACAGTGGAATTGTGCCAAATCACCTGAAGCCTGACCTCCTGGCACAGGAAAGCATGTCAGTGTTTGGGAGTTAGTAAAGCTGACAAAGCTAAGGGGGCACAGAAACCATGTTTGGTACAGATGGGTACAGTCAGGATGAAAAGGCGTGCCAGAGGAGAGCTCTGGCACCTTCACCAACAAATGTCTTAGGATAAATTTGGATACAGAGACAGAACAACCTTTCCTGCCTTTAAACAATACATCCTCTACTGGAGAGACTGACTTAGTAATGGACAATCACAGCAAAGTAATCTCATTGCACAGATCATTGTGTTATCTTGTGTTACCCTTATCTCCCCCTTATTTTACTTGTAGGAAAATAAAACCCAGACTTGGCCAAATTCACACAGGGAGGTCTGTGGCAGAGCAAGACCTAGAAAACCCAGGCTGTTAATTTCCAAGTCAATCCTTCATTTACTGCCCCTCTCCTAAAGGCACAAAAGTGGTTTTGAGTCAGCTATGTTCCGAAACAAGAATAGATTAAAAAGGTCCAACGGTGTCAGACCACATTGTTCAACTCTGCACAAATTTGCCTGCAGATCAGAATGAAGTATCATTGACTGGGGTGGGAGTGTAAGGGGGGATGGGAGAGCATCAGGGAACTCTTTGTGAAGACAAAATATTGGCTAAAAGGAGCCAAGAGGGATCAGTTTAATTGAAGTTAAAGATATTTTAAGGAAGGTAAGAGCCTACTGGGGGTTCAGCCAAGGGGTTTCATTCTGCCTTTGAACATGAGAAGAGTTGAACAGGATCTGTATGGATGAGCTGATAAAAAAAAACCCTTTGAAGTGGACAGGGATCTTTTTATAGCCTCAGAATAACTTAGCCCCGGGTGAGGGAAGAGAGCTGCTCTCATTTACAAGCGTGGAGGGTGGTAAACTGTCCCCTTCCATTGGATTTCTTCTGGCTTGGCCATAAGGAGGGCGAGAATGGCCTAGTATACTTGTCTATCTGAGAGAAGATAAATCTGGCAGTCCATCACACGAGAAAGTAGAGACAAATGACCCAGGGGAAGGTCCTAGATTGCTGGTTAAGAGACATTGGGAGGGAAGGTACAGAACCTAGAATCATAGCCTCATAAAATACCACCCCCAACCCATATACCATCAAGCCCACTATATGGATCATAACCCCTAAAAAGAATTAAGGAGAGTTCTCTCAGATGTGTTGCAAGAGATAACAGCAATAAAAATTATTCTTATGGACGGTTTATTCTGTTTCAGATGCCTTTACATGCAATATCTCATTTCTCTTAACAAACCTAGGAGGTAGGTATTATTTTTACTTCCATTCTCCATCCTAGAAAACTGTGGTTTGTTTATGTATGAGCAAGTTATTCAAGCTTAGTATGTCACAGGCCAGAACTTGGATAGATAGAATTGTTCAATAGGTCAATGTTAAGGTGACATGAGGTTACCTTTGGTTACAAACCATCATGAAGTAAAGCTTCACTCCTATATTGTCAGCACTCACTTCTTTTGGCTGAACAACTGAACAACATCGTCCAATCTCCCACTCACAATATAGTTTCAGCGTCTCCTTTTTGACCTGGGAACATCTGACCAAAGTCTTAAGACATAGTTGTCATCAGACTCTTATATCGGACCTGGTATAAGAGTTTTGCTTCAGTTGTAGTCTAACTGAAAAGTTGCTTACCACTGTTCTTCATTCCTATGGAAGATAAAAATAGGGCATGTGGACCCAAATTATAGTAGAATTTAAATTATCCTTTAATTTAAGTATCTGTCAAGATCATGGGTTTTATAAGTCCTAAACCTAGCCCATATCTCTGTAAATACATCAGAATCTTGACAGTCAAAGCTGTGATGTAAAAAAGACAAGGAAGTCAGGAGACTTAGGGTTTAATCTCAATTCCACCAAAACCTACCTACTCTCTGGGCCTCAATTTTTCTATCAGTAAAATTAAAAAGCTAGGCTCAAATGATTTCTAGGGTGTCTTCTATCTCTCTCTTTCTGAGTCTTGGAAGAAAATGCTTGCCTTACATACCTCATAAAAGCTGCAGTAAGAAACAAATTAGTAAAAAGGAAAAGAAAAGAAAAGGGGGAAAAGTATGGGCACTAAAATGGTTTCTGAAAAGGAAAGCCAATGACGTTTTATGTTATACAAGCACAAGAGATTATGTGTCATTAGTGAGACACACAAGCTTCCTAGCATCCTTGGAATATCATAAAGACAAATGAAACACTGAAATTCCATGATAAAGAAACTTCTACCATCCTTGTTGTTGAAGGAGGCTTGACTTTAAAGGTCTACAAAGATTTTCTTCTGTCTGCTAGACAGGCAAGAGTTCAAAGCACACTAGACCCCCATGCTTCTTCTGCCTGTGGGTTCTCTACCTCTGACTCCTCCCACCTGACCCATTTCCTATTATGAAAACCTCAAACAAAGGGCATTTGCAGGAAAAATCCTGGTAATAGAATTTCAGAAGACATTAAAGCTGAAAGACGCTTCAGAGATCTTTTTTTTCAAATAAAGTTCTGGGCATAGGGCATGTGCTAATTGGCCTGGCTCTAGCTATGAAATAAATTGCTATCATCATTATTTTATACTCTGAAGGAGACAACCTCAGGTTAGTATTTCAAAGAAGAATGAGTCACTGGAGAGGTTTAAAAGTACCTGCTAATTATTTCTTTAAAGAAAAACCTTAACTCTGGGAGAAGGGAGTTAGATGCGGCATCAACTGCCCATTAAGATGAAAGGACTGAGTTACCTGGGCTGCTTCAAGAGGCCCAGAAGTAACAAGAGTGCCCCTTGTATTGTGGCAGAGATTTTCCTGCACAGGCTCTTCCACAGACATTATCTCACTGACCCCGAATCCCTGGGAAAGAAGCAGCCAGCTGCTGGCTGCCTTATCCCTTTCTTTCTACCTCTCCATGATGCAAGAAGGCAAAGGGAAGACAGGTCAGTGTTAAGAAGGGATGTGGGCCTTTTAGCTATTTGTGGAGTCAGCAGAGAGAGAGCTACTTAGAATCTTAGAATTAGAACTGCCCAAGCTAAGAGCTGTCTGGCTACCTTCTCCAGTGGCTTTCAAGCATGTATGGATTTTATGCAAATGAAATCCTGTGAAGAATCCCCAAAGTTAAAATGGAAGACCAATTCTACAATAAGTTCAGATTTTTAAAACTTAATCAAGTCCATCAATGGGAATAATGAGGTTCATCAATTGAGGAATACAAAAATTTGCCAATAGTCATCTGAAGCTTAATGACCACACTGATGAGGCATATTCTGGTAGACACATTCAAATTTTTCAAAGAACTGCCAGCGTCTCTTTGAACCAATGCTTCCTAAGACCTTGAATGGGGAAAATGGACTTCACTGGCTCAAAAACTCAAGCTAGTTAATGTTATGGAATAATTTTTTTCCTACCAACAAAAGATGTAGATGTTGAATTTCTAACCCTCAATACCCCAGAATGTGACTGTATTGGGAGATAAGGTCTTTGAAGTTTGATTAACTTAAAAGGGGTCCTTTAGGGTGGGCCTTTATTCAATCTGACTTGTCCATATAAGAAGTGAAAGTTTGAAACACAGTGAAACCCTACAGATAGGCACACAGAGGAAAAGCCATGTGAAAGCACAGCAAGAAGGCGGCCATCAAGTCAGAAGAAGAGGTCTCAGAGGAAGCCAACTCTGCCTTGATCATGAATTTCTAACCTCCAGAATTGTAAGGAAATTAATTTCTGGTGTTTGCGGCCCCCCCCCCCAGTCTGTGTTACTTTGTATGACAGCCCAAACAAATTAATATAGTTGGTGATATAAATTAATAAATATGGCAGGGAAAGAGCAAAGAGTGGCCCCTTCCTCCTTTGTCATCCCACTGAATTTAGCCTTTCTTTACAATAACTATGGTGTCTAGATCTATAACTTTTATTCTATTGTGTGTTTATGGGAAACTTCAAGTAATGGATGAGGTGTGGAGAGGTTAACTGAGATCTGGCTTTAAATCTTTTCGATGATAAGTTCACCAAAAAAAGTCTTCCTTTCTCTCTTCTTCTTCTAAGAAGGGTCGTCAGGTCTTTGTAAGTTTGGGGTAGGATTTAAAACGTCTCTGTGTATTTCAAGATGAAGAAGAAAATGAAAAAGAAGGCAAAAGACATGGAAAGTAAAGAGTTGGAGGAAACAAGGGAAAAGTTGATAGAGGAGATGGAGGAGGGGTAGTGAGGAGAAAGGGGGAGGAGAAAAGGAACAAGAAGAAATAACAAGTTTATAGGTTTATTGGAGCTGGTCAAAATAGGTTTTGTTCCAGGTCCACTGAAACATTTCTGTACTATTTGTGCAAGAGAAGGAGATGGGAGTTGCTGTCCAAGATCAAGAGGACCATGGCCCAGTTGCGGAGAGGAAACAATGGAATTTCCCATAACTGGGAAAATGAGCAAGGGACAAGTTTCAGGAGAGCAAGAACATGTGCCTTTACTCAAAGGTTGCATCCCAAATGAACCTCTGATAAGGCTCCCACATGGCTGGCCAGTGGCTAAGTATTAGGTACTAAAACATTGGGACAAAGTCATAGGGCCAAATTTGGTACTTGGAAAGTTAAATTATGCAGGTCTGTCTAATGGGTATCTTCAGAATCATTCCTGAATGATTGCCAAACAGAGGTCTTCCTCATATTTCCTGGGACAACCTAAAACAAAATGCAAACTAAAAAAACAAGAGAAGGGAGGCACAAAAACAGACATTTTTTCTATGCTGGGAGTTAGGTATAGATTTTGTTGAATGTACAAGAATTTTTTTACAAGAATAAATTGAGTACAAGAATAAAGGCAATTCCTATTTCATGCCTCATGTATTGTAGAGCAACTCACCCCTGTTGTGCTAGCATCCTCTGTCTCTGGCTTTTCCTTCATTCCAAATTTAATTCCTTTTCCTTTGGATTCAGCCTTCCTCCTACCAGGTACGTGTCTATTCTCTTCTAGGACTTACTTTTCCTTTAAACACTTTGCTTCCTGACAAAGAATACCTCTGGACAGAGTTTGTTCATTGGTGGTGGTATGGAACGTCAATGCTGAGCATTCCCTGGGTGGTACATTATTTTCAAGGAGGACTTGCCCTCTAAAGGACACCTTACCCCACCGTAATGACAACTGGATCCTCAGCTGTTTGGTAAGGCTGGCTCAGACTCTTTGATCACTTTTATTTTTGTGATTCCAGGCTCTTCAACTGAGTTCTCTCAGAACAGAGGCTTATACTTATTGCTTGATCTGCCCACCGTGAAGCTTAAGGAAGTAGCAACCCAGGATATCACCCAAACTCAAGGGAGAAGGAGCTTTCCTCCTAATTTCTTCCCCTTTTCTTCCACATATAAGGACACAGGTTACTTGTAAATCCACGAGTGATCTCAGATCATCAGATGGAAACAACTGGTTTTCATTTTCTGCTAATGGACTAAAGTGCTAAAAGCCCCATTCCAAACAGTTCTCTTATACGTACTTCCTACCATTTTATCCTTGTCTGGTTATACTCTTGAGGAAAAAAAAGCACCCTGCCAGGGTCAGAATGCCTGTCTTCTAGCTCTGCTGATTAACTGGACATGTAGCCTCTTCACCAGGCAGGGCCTCCTTTTTCTCCCTTGAAAGCTGAAAAAAGTGAACCCCAGTGATCTACACATCACCTAGCTCTTCTAGGATCTTCTGAGGCCTTCCTCATGTGCACAGCAATCAGGACAGCCCAAATGAACACAGACGTCGACAGGCCCTAGAGAGATGGTAAAGGAGAAGCCAACAAAAACAAGTTGGACATTCATCCCAGCTTCAAATAGGAAGAGGCTGTGGGTTCACCAGGCTGAGGATGAAAAGCATTCCACAGAGCTGAGGCAGTACTGGGACAGGGTTCATATCCGCCGAGGACTCTAAACAGTGGGGAAGAAGGCAGAGAGCCCCCTCACCAATTCAAGTTTGACCTCAAACTCTGGCCCAGTAGGAGCTGAGAAGAAATGGGAGAAGGAAGTTCTTCCTCCTGGGAAGACTGACCAAGAGGGCAAACCGCCTAGACCTCCTCCTGTCAGGAAAGGGGATGAACGCAGGGTGGTGTGAGCAAAAATGTTGGTCTCTGGAATGAATCTTGAGATGCCTAGATACTGAAACCCTACCTGGGCTTCCACGGTAGGTAAAGCCTAAAGGTGATCAAGGTCTAGGTAGCGATAGTAAGCAGCCCTTTCATTAGCGTGTATACACACACACACACACACACACATACACAAATACCGCCACCACTACAACTAATCTACAATTCCTTCAACTCCCTCCTGCTTGCAAAAGCAGCTTGGGAATTTGGAGTAGAACACAATAAAACATGTGGCATTCAAGCTTTCTCATGAATAAATAGATTCCATGTGGTAAGAGAAAGTCAAAGATAAAGAGATTTTTGTGGGGACCAAAGAGGAAGGAGTAACTGTGGAGAGCTTTTAGCTTAGAAAGGGCAGCCAGCCACTTCAGGATGTGGTGTTTTGTATCTGAAGTGGAACTCAGTGCCTGGCCCTAAGGAGGTGAAAGCCCTATATCATGGCTAAAGTGACTGTAGCACTGCACAAGAAGAAAGGGGTTCAATTCTTGGTCCTGCTGGTGTGGCTGCCTCACTGTGCTACTTTGAGCCTGTCCATTCACTCTGCGACTCAGCATTTTCAACTGTAAAATGAAAATAAGAATTCTTTGGTGAAAATTAGATTCAATAAATAGTAGATGATAGAATTGAAGGTGTTTTATGAATCTGGGAAGCCGGAATTACAACCTCTGAACCGGGGTCAGAGATGTGGGAATCCTCAGCATGTAGTTGCAAATAGAAGCCATAGAGATGGATAAGGAACAAGACAAACGAGTCTTGGGGACACCAGTGGTCCAGGAGTGGGCAGAGGAAGAGGTGCCAGTAATGGAGGCTGAGAGGGCAGGACTGAGAAATAGGAACACCACTGAAAGTTGAAGGAAGGTGATTTGAAAAAGTAAGCATTTGTGTCAAGCAGATTTCTTTAAGAAGTTATGTTTTGTTCTTACCTCCTATGTCTCCCTAAAATCAGAGTTGGGGTCAGGCAGAGCAGAGGAGATGACCATTTGAGGAGAGAAGACATACTATCTCGAAAATCGCTATTTATTTTCTGACATTTGCTGCAAGCCTGGAGAGAATCAAAGGCCTTGTCCATTCCCCTCTGATGATTTGCTTTGTGTTACTGGGCATCTCACACAACTTTTCTGTGCTGGCTACCAGTCAATATTTATCCAAGCTCTCAGTAGCTTGGGTTCAGAGGGTGTGGACTGTGGATCCAGTTAGTCCTAGGCAACTGACTCCAGAGGGAAATGTGAGCCTGAAGTGAGGTTGACACACTCCACAGTCAATAAGAGATAGGATCTCTTCCTAGGGCTTGGCCAGCCTTGCAACCAGATGAGGATCTAGAAGGTCTTTTCGAAAAAACCACACCTGACACCTGAAGGTCTTTCAGTCCAATGGATACCCCAAACTAATTCACTTCAACAGAAAACATGTGTGGAAAACTCTGTGAGTAAATTATTGGGCTTACGAAGGAAGATAAGGACTCAAAGATGACTCAGGTACTGAGACATGGGATCTTGCCCTCTGTCTCATGGGGACGATGGGCTATTGCACAGTGACCACGAGCCAGACTGCGCTGTGTCACTGCAAAAAATATAAACAAAATGCAATAAGAGCCCAGGTGGAAGTCACTCATCTTGCACTTCAGGAATCAGAAAAGTCTTTAGAGAGGTGGTGCCATCTGAATTGAGTCCCGACAGCTAGAAGAATTTGATATCCAGAGGAGGGGAAAATGCATTCCAAGCAGAGTGAACAGCATGAGCAAAGTTTTGGCAATGGGAAAGTGGCATTCTTTTCAAGGAATAAGTCAATGGCTTGGGACTACCATACACATTCAGTGCAGAGTTAGGAAATGTTTTTGAGTGAGAAAATAGTAGGATGGTTCTCCTCTTTAGACAGAGGTTTCTGACCAGGAGATAGAGTGAGGATGGAGGGGTGGAGGAACTCAGGGAGGAGACCTCTTGGGAACTGACTATTAGGGTCCAAAAGAGAAAACCTCAGAGTCCTAAAGAGTGAAAAACACAGAGATTGAAAAGAACAAAAGGCAGTGATGAGGTTTTCCAGAAAGTGCCAGTAAAGAACACAGAAAGCACAGGAATGGGAGAGTGAAATGGAGATAAAAAGTAGAATTCATCACAGCAGTGTAGAAGGGTCTGGAGCCCAGGAGAAAAGGCCCACCAAGGATGAGTCAGGCATCAGTGTTGGAACCAGTGCAGTGCTACTTATACTGGGAATAGTTCTAAAGGCAGTGCTTAAGGCCAATGAGACTTAAGCAAAGACCAAAAGCAAAATGACCAAAAGCAAAATGACCCCTGAAAGTCCCTTCAAGAGATGCCACATTTGAAACAAAGATCTAGCTGTGCCATACGTTTGGTAGGGCCTGTTATTCCTGCAAGGGTGGAGCTGTCATCAGAGCACCAAAAGTAGTAGGCCTGTGTTTGGGGCCTCTTATAAAAAAACAGTGGAAGCCCATTTCCTATTACCTATTCACTGGTTGAATGGTGGTCAGAACCACCTGCATTATCTACATTGTGTTTCTCTCTCTCTCTCTCTCTCTCTGTCTCACACACACACACACACACATACACACACACATGCACACACTAATTAATCTGTTCGATATGCATAGAGTTGGGCAACATGGACCTATCTCTGCAGTGAACCAGACTTCATGTGCTGCATGTGCAATGTCTACAGAAAGGGAAGGGGAAAAGAAGTGCAGAAGGCTAAGGACAGTACCCTGGGAAGCTCCAAGAGCTGACTGGATACATTTGGCCAAAAAAGAGTCAAAGAATGAGAACTGGGGATTATTAAGAGTCACGTATGTTAAGGAGTGACAAGAAAGAGAAGGACTTCAATAAAGAAGGCCCTTCAATCATGACAAATTATCTAAGTAGAAAGAGGCCTGAGAAAAGACCTCCGATGAATTTGCGATTGGAATGTTATTAAGTATGTTGAAGTATGAAGTTTCCATGACCGAAGGGAATGGAAGTCAAGCAATAAAACTGAAGATTTGAGAGATAAGAAAACGGAGGCATTAAGGTACGTATTTCCAAAAGTATGGCCATGAAGAGAAGGAGGGAAACTGAGGGGTAGCCTTAGACAGAAGCAGGGATAAGGAAATACTTTTAAGGGCATGGACTTACTTGTAAAGCTTAAAAAGCTATTCAGTAATTGTGATTATAATTAACATTTACTGAGCATTTATTGTGTGCACTCTGTAGTTCAGATTAGTTAACTCCTGGAGATAAATACTACTATTATCCATCAGAAAAAACTGAGGCTTAGGGAGATCAAGTAAACACCCCCAAATCCCACAGCTGCTAAGTGGCAGAGATAAACATAAGAAAATTATCATTCTGGCTATGAGGCACCACTATCTTGTGTAAAGCAAAGGAAGATTCCAGATGTCTTATTTCAGAGATGGGAGAAAGCATTGACCTTGGCTCAGAGCCTTCATATAGTCTGCCTCTTTCCTTCCCATGATTTAACACATTGAATCTATGTAGAATATTATGTAGTGATAATCCATATGAATGACTCACAAATAGACATCCCACAGACCCTTCTGCTGGGACACCACTGAGGTTCTTCTACGGTGCCCAAGGTGCTATGCTCTGACTTCTTCCTACAACATGGGATACTAGGAACTGCAGAGGAGAGACAACTCCCAGGCATCTGAACTCACAGCAGGTAGAAAGAAGGTCAAGAAGCAAAAGGAGGGGAAGAAAGCAATTCCTCTTAAGTATGTCTGAGATGAGCCATGGTACAGAGAAGACAAGGGAGTCATTAGGGGAAGCCACCTGAAGAACTTCCCTTCTCTATAGCATGGTGTGAACTAACCAATCAGAACTGGAAATAGAAGTGCCATTTGATGAAAAAACCATGCCAAATCGTGTAGAAGTCAGAGTCCTATGGGCTTGGCATTACACTTCAATCAACACATTCTTTTATTGAACATGAGCTATAGGTTTCACACTGTGCTACTAGCTGGACCACACAGTTCTGTTGGAGAAATCCTGCTAAGACATGTGATTAACAGCAGACAGCAGCATGGAACCGGGGCTCCACTTCAGACAAGAGGGACTCGTGGAGGGCTGAAATGCTCATGGTTCTGGTCAAGGTGAGACGTGAGCCTAAAACAAGAGTGGGATATTCTAGCAGAAAGCTGAGAGGGGCAGGACATTCCAGGAGAGAGGGTATAGGAACATCCTAATGGAGTTGCTAAGAAGACATCTTCAGCAGAGTGATGTGGTATATGAACAAATTCTTGGGAGAAGTAGCTAACGAGGTGGAATTAAGAAGGAGATAAATCTGGGAGTATAGAGATAATTCTAAAGGTTGTGGTAGAGAAAGAGTAGGAGTGATTTGTACCACAAGCAGTGAATAAGGAAGATCATTCAGTACAACTGCATAGGAGAAAAAAGGATCAGGGACAAGCCCAGAGCATGTTACACATTAGCCTGGGCCAGGCGCAGTGGCTCAAGCCTGTAATTCCAGTACTCTGGGAGGCCAAAGTGAGAGGATTGCCTGAGTCCAGGGGTTCGAGACCAGCCTGGGCAACTTGGTGAAACCTGGTCTTTACAATAAATCAAAAAATTAGCCAGGCATGGTGGCAAGTGCCTGTAGTTCCAGCTACTTGGAAGGCTGAGGCGGAAGCATCACCTGAACCCAGCAGGTCGAGGCTGCGGTGGCCATTAGCATGCCACTGGACTCCAGCCTGGGCAACACAGTGAGACTCCAACTCAAAAAAAAAAAACCCACAAAAACACATTATCCTAACAGGTAATCGTTTACAAAAATGCTTTTATAGTCATTTCTTACTTAATTTTGTTGAATCAATCTTTTGAAATCCATTTCTTTTTTCAGAAAAGGAGAAAATCAAAGAGGATGCATGACTTTTTCAAGATCCTTGAGTTGTATGAATGGCTAACTAACTTGTGAGTCCAAGTTCTCTCCCAAGTGTCCTGTGGTGGCTATCTGGACTTTTGAAAGGTAGAAACACATGATTTGGTCTATGATTACCCTCACAAGCTCTCACATCTGTGCAGTGGCAGCTGTTTAGATTATAGTCTTCCCTTCACCTACACTACACTCAAAAGAACAGCATAGCATATAAAAGAGAGGTAACTCACCAATTCATAGAGGCAGAAATAAAGTCCCCTTACCTCATACTTGAATTATGTGACTGAAAGTAATTTGGAGAGGACCTGAAATTACCTAGATATTTGCTGAGTCGCCATATAATTTTCTCAGTAGACATAAACTCTTACCACTAGGGAATGGATTAGCGGACAGTTCCAACGTTTCCCAGGACCTAGCAACGGCTCTCTCCTCTAGGTGACTCAGCCATGAGATAGGGTCTAGCCAGAGCATCTAATTACACAGGCCAGGTCAGGCTCTGGAATCAAAGCCCAACTCACTGCTGAGCAGGCTACTGTCCTCCAAGGTGTCAGAGAAGATAGCCACAGGCAAGGGGCTGAGGACCCATGCTGGAACTTCCAACAATAGTCCTCGGTCCAAGGCAAGGCTGCTCTATAGATTGGGAAATCCAATAAAAGCTTTTAATGAAGGTTTTATTATGGGCTGGGAGGATCATATTTGGTTATCCAACTGGCAGTCTGCTCTGAGAAACAAGCAGCTTTCTTTCATGTGGCAACTCTGACATGCTTAGATCATGCCGAAGGTGGAGGAGGCAGAGCTCTGAATTATTTGCAACTCAGCACAGCCATTGTGGGAGATGCCCAGGCAGCTCAAAGCTGGAGCTGCCAAGCCAGGCCTGTGGCTGGGCTGGTTGGAGATGAGGAACAAGGCTTGGTTGAGGTCCTCAGGCCAGCCTATGGAGAAGGCTACACCTCTCCTCATTATCCAAATGAGACAACAAGCTCTGCTGGCAGATCCCAGAGGACCCCTGCACCTGCCATGATGCTGGAAATGCAGCTGAAAATTCCAGATCCCAGGATCTCCCAACTGCATATTAAAACCATTAGTATAGTCACTGGTTGCCAATCGCCTGGGAACTTTGTTAAAAATTCAGTTCTTGGTTCATACTACAAAGACTGAATTTGATAATCAGATAGGTTTGGAAATGAGTGCTTGGGGATATCTGGAGGAAGGTGAAACAATACTTTTGTTGTGGTAAAATATACATAATATAAAGCTTACCATTTTAACTATTTTTTTTAGATTGGAAAATATAGTTTATTTAAAAAGTAAATTCAAGAGAGAGAGAGAGGAGATTCACCTCCCCAAGATAGGGGAGGGAGCCAAAGCTAAGAAAACATGGCAACCAGATCTCAAAAAGTCACGTGGTCACACCAGAGTTTAACAAAGCAATGACCTATTTTAACTATTTTTAAGTATACAGTTTACCAGCATTAAGCATATTCACAATGAAACAATATTGTTAAGAATTAATCATTAGCTGTCTAGCATTGGGCAAAACAATTCTTGGGGAAAAACGAAACAAAACTTATTGATGGCTCAAAGACCTAAATGTAAAACCAAAAATTATAAAACGATTAGAAGAAAACATAGAGGAAATGCTTCAGGACATTGGTCTAGAAAAAAGATTTTATTAATAAGACCTCAAAAGCACAAACAACAAAAGCAAAAATAAGTAAATGGTATTATATCACACTAAAAAAATTCTGCACAGAAAATTATCAAAAAATAAACAACAGAGTGAAAAGACAACTATAGAATGGGAGAAAATATTTGCACACTATTCATCAACAGTGGATTAATATTCATGATATACAAAGAAATCAAACATTTCAATGACAAACTACAAATAATCTGATTTTAAAATGGACAAATGATCCAAACATACATTGCTCAAAAGAAGGTATATGAATAACTAATGAATAAATGAAAAAATGCTCAACATCACTAATCATCAGGTAAATGCAAATCAAAACCACAATGAGGTACCATCTCATTCTCATTAGAATAACTGTTATCAAAAAGCAAAAAAAAAATGACAAATGCTGGCAAGGATGTGGAGAAAAGGGAACGTACATACTTTTAGTGGAAACGTAAATTAGTACATCCGTTATGGAGAACAGTGTAGAGTTTCCTCAAGAAAATTACAAATAGAATTACCCTGTAATCTAGAAATCTCACTGTGAATATTTATCCAAAGGAAAGGAAATCAGTATATTAAAGAGACTTTTACACCCACATGTTTATTGCAACACTAATCACAATAGTCAAGATTTTAAATTGACCTAGGTGTGCAACAACAGATGAGTGGATAAATAAAATGTGGTGTAAACACACAATGAAATACCATTCAGTCATAAAAAATAATGAAATCTTGGTATTCACAGTAACATGGATGGAACTGGAAGACGTTATGTCAAGCAAAATAAGTAAGAAACAGAAAGTTAAACACCACATATTCTCACTCATATGTGGAAGCTAAAAAATTTTTTTAAATAAAATAAAATAAAGGTTGATCTCAAGGAAGTAAAAAGTAGAACAGAAGGATGGGGAAGGGAAGGATAGGGAGAGATTTGTTAAAGGATACAAAATTATAGCTAGAGAGGAGGAATAATTTCTAGTGTTCCATATAGCATTGTAGGATGATTATAGTTAACAACAAAACATTGTTTTAAATCACTAGAAGGAGGATATTGAATGTTCACAGCACAAAGAAATAATACATATTTGAGGTGATGAATATGCTAATTATCCTTATCTGATACATTGTATGCATTACAACATCACTATGTACTTGGTAAATATGTACAATTATCATGTATCTATTAAAATTTACTTAAAATTTTTTTTAAACTTATAAAACATTAAAAAGCTTGTTGACATTGTAGAACTGCACATAAGCTCTGTACTGTACTCTAGTTGGTAAAATTGTTTCTCATGGAACATACGTCAAAAATTTTGAAATCGTGTATACCGAGATTGAACAAATAAATAAATGAATGGAATTTGGTGGAGTCAGGTTTCTCATTGTTTCAGATATGGAAGGGGTAAGGGTAGCATGAGCCAGACAATATCAGTGGAAACTCATATTTAGCTCTATATGATAGATACTGATAGCTATGTATATAAAATTAAGCATATGTATGTTTGTATGTGTGGTTTGGTATATACATGTATTATTTTCTTGCTGTGACCACTGAAGCCCAAAAGCAATGATATTCTAGTAGCAACAAGCACACTCAGCACCCAGATCTTGGTTTCTAATACCATTATCCAACAAAAGGAATTAGGACTTCTTATAGAAACAGCTGATTCTAGGACTGAGGAAGAACAAATGCAAGATAAGCCTGGGTCATCTAGTAGTGCCAGAAGGTAAGCAAATTATCAAAAAACAAAACCACAGGAATATATCAAAAACACAAAGGAGCCAACTGAAGGAACTCCCAATAGCCAAAACTGGAACAATTTAAGCAATAAAATAAATAACATAGTAATGGACTATATAATTCAAAATATAAAATGGTTATCAATGAATTCGTAATGACTCAAATGAATGATTGAATAAGTAAACAAATGAAAGTAAGTACATAAATCACCAAGGCAGAAAAACACCAAATAATTTACATAGATATTCCCCTCTCCAAGAGTAGAGCATAACCCTACCCGTCAGTGTGGGCTGGGCTGTGTTTAGTGACTTGCACACAAAGATTACAATATGGAAAAGGGGAACATTTTTTACAGTAACTTTGCAGTGAAAAAAACCTGGCAAACACCACCTTAGCCAGGGGATCAAGGTCAACATCCTCAGTGATAAATAAGTTGTTAGCACATACTCTTGACACAATGTGTTGAGAATGGTGCTTCTCTTCTGTAATCTTCCTCTCAAAAACCCATAACCCTGGTCTAACCATGACAAAAACAGAAGCTAAACTCAAACTGGGGACATTCTAAATATCTGGCCAGTATTCCACAACATTGTCAAGATCATCAAAATCAAGCAAAGCAAAGCAAAGTTTGAGTAATTGTCACATTCAAGAGGAACAGAGGAGACAAATGGACTGAATGTAAAGTGTTATGGATGGGATCAGAGCAGAAAAAAGACATTAGGAAAAAAACTAATAAGACATGAATAAAGTATGGAGTTTAGTTAATAATGATATATCAGTATTGACTCATTAGTTGTAACAAATGTCCCCTAGTAATGTATGATGTCAACAATAGAAGAAATTCTGGGGTGTATACAGAAACTCTCCGCACAATCTTTGCTACATTTATGTACATCTAAAACTATACTAAAATACAAATTTATTTTAATATATACATATAATACATACATTAATAAATTGATTTTATTTATTTAGGCATCTAATATGAGGCAGAGACCACCTTTGGTACAAAAAAGCACATTCCAATAGGAAAAACAAGATATCCCAAAATAGTAGCATTCAAGGCAAAGGAAAATCAATAAACAGAAGAGTTATAAAGCGAGTACTCTACTAGTTCAAGAGAGTGATCACATTCTGCTGAGAAAGAAGTGCCAAGTTTACTCCCTTTGGTGCTCCAACACCCAAACCGTTCCCCAGTCTCTATAGGCAAAGAGTTTCTTCATCATCTCTGTCCCTGGGCCAGTATTAGAATGAATGAGGTGGTGTTTATAGGGCATATGGTGGCATCAATAATCTCCCATCCCAGATTATAGGTCCACATAGGTGCTTTCCTGCAATGCCCATGGGACAGTAAGGACACCTGACATGTCTCTGGTTCTTACACTTGTCACAGCCAACTATAGGCACTCAGGATCATCTTTCTGAGTCCGGAGCTTTGTCCTGATTAGTTCAGCAGATGAGAGTCCAGGACTCTGAACACCCTACTTAAGGATCCGAATCCATGGATGAGCCACTTAGACTGAAGAATCACTCAATATATTTATTCAACAAATACTAAATCTCTACACTTGCCAGTGCCAAGTCAGGCTATCTAACACAATGGCCAGAGTATGCACTCTCTACTCAGACTTCCTGAGTTCCTATTGCCTACTAAATGCAGAATCTAGGGGAGATAACAACTCATCTAAGCCTAAGGCTCCCACCCGTAAGGTGGAGGAAAGAATCAAACATACCTTGGAAAGTTGTTGAGAGAATTAAGTGAAGCAACAGACTTGAAGGGTTTAGCAAGGTACTCAGCATATATTACCGTCTCAATAAAAATTCCCTGTTATCATTATCAGATGATAGGGATACAGAGGTGGACAAAGCAGACATAGTTCCTTGTCTCACTGGAAAATGAAATCTAGTAGATTCCACCCAATAACCACAAATTATTCCCTTAACCCTGTAGACAATGGAAGATATTGGCAGAGAAAATGTGAACTGACTATGAAATAACACTGTTCATGAACAATTTTGATCACATGTCAAGTTATCATTATACAGTAAGTTCTATGGTCATTACCAAAATAAAAATCAAGATGTGAGATGACAAAGGACTTTATGTAAAATACTTGTATGATAAAGCTTAAATAAAACATACAGTTAAACCTAATAAAATAACTTCTGTATTCGCTTGCTAATTTAGAGGTATTCATGATAGAACACTGAAAACCAGATTGTGTACCTATTAGGTGGTAGGGCCAGATTTGAACTCAGGAAGTCTGAGTAGAAAGCTCAGGCTGAAGTTGTTGTGCTAGATGGCCTGACACAGCACTGGCAAGTATGCAAGGGGCTCAGTATTTGTTGAATAAATAAATCAGAGGGTTGACTGAACATCCATTTCTACTTCATAGAGATGTCATTTTAAAAAATACTATCTTTTGTAGGTAGTTATAAGTTCCTTTCTGTTTGGCTCCCAATTGACAG
This sequence comes from Tarsius wallacei, assembly GCA_963574415.1. NCBI lineage: Eukaryota > Metazoa > Chordata > Mammalia > Primates > Tarsiidae > Tarsius > Tarsius wallacei. The sequence continues at coordinate 11,093 of CAUYQG010071215.1, read as the reverse complement.
AAAGACTGTCCTTTGATTTCCAGTTCTGCTGGTAAGCCCACAATCTCCTGATACCCCACCCACACAGCTCTTTGCTGTGGGTGGGAATCTTTGCTCAAAGATCAGCCCATTCCGTCTAAAGTTGGATTTTTCCCATTGCAGGAGCCCAGGTTGCCATGTTTCCTGAGAACACTTCCCACCTCAGGCTAGCAACAGCTTATTGCCTGGTTAGGCAGTAGCTACTTGTTAATTAGGCGAGGACCTTGAGACTATCCCTTATTTTGGATACCTCACTTGGACTTTGCACCTGGTTCTGATAACTGAGTCTCTGTCTTGAAAGCAAGTCAGTACTCACCCTATACTTCATTCCTGATAAGTGGGTTTCTAGTATCTGGTCATAGTTAACCTAACCCTAACCTATTTGCTATTTGCTTTGTGTCCAAGTACCTCTGGGATTATGTTTGTGCTTTTCCTTATTGGTCTAGAATCCTGAGTCTAATCCCAGCTTTGAGGGAAGCCAAGACCACACTGGTCCCCGTCAGCCTGTCTGCCAGCCTGTATGTCTTCATCCTGCCGCTCCTGAATTCCTGGTCCCCATTGTCCAGCCTGCTGATTGGCTTTTAGCCCTCTCTCTTCATGCCTCCCTGATCTACCACCTTTTTCCTGGTGCTGTTTCCACTGTATACCAAATTCTTCCTGCCAGATTGGACTTAATTCGCAAGCACTTCTGGTTGGCTCTCTCCTAACTCATGGAAGAGTCTAGTTTCCAGTTTTTCTGATCCTCTGGCCTGCCTTGTACCACATGACTGGGTCAGTCTGCTATGTCCATAGGTATGACAGGGTTATTTTGTTCTTTGTAAATATCTGTCTATGAGCTGAACCAACAACAGAAGGGAACCGGGTTAGATCAGTTCCTTCCTGACCAAGAGTGGTATGACACAGAAAAGTGTCAAAGAAAAAGAGGTAAGTGTCAAGTGTCCAAGAAAAAGAGGCAAGAATATGGCTTGGTGAAAAGGAAACTATATAAGCAGGGGGATGAGTCAGAAAACTCAAGTTCTAGTCTTAACTCTGTCACCAACTAGCTGGTAACTTTGAAAGAACACACCCTCTCAGGAGCTTCAGTGTGTTTATCTGTAGAATAAGGGAAATGGTATCAAGAAAACCCCCAATTTCTCCTTAGGCTTTGGCACCCTAGATTGTTGTGAACCAAATTTTTATCCCATGGATCTCTAGATTCCTCTCTCTCACCTAAGGCCAAGCTACCATTATTTTTCACTGGATTACTGCGGCCTTACATTCTTCCACTGCAGCCAGAATTGTTGAAGCCACAAATCTGAACTTGTTGCCCCCACTTAAAACCTTTCAACATCCAGACCCCACCGCTACCATTGACCTCGGGGTCAATGTACTTCAACTATTCTAAAATTGTTTCAGTTTCTGATAGACTCTGCTTGCCCATTGCAATTAATTGTTCTAAACTCCTGTCTTCTCTATAAGAACAGTATGTCTTGTGGTCACTGCTATATCTCCCATGTTTGTCACAGCACATGTTATAATTAGTATTTGTTTAAGGAATGAAAAGTTTCACTGATCACAGTTGTTCATTCACTTATTTTTTATTAATTCATTCATCCCCCCCCCAACAAATGAATGGTGGTTTTATTGAAAAGAAACATAAACTTAACTCTACTGGTTTAAATTTTTTTAAAGTGAGGGAGGGGCATATCTGGAGGGTAACAAAGTCCATGATGGCAAGGATTTCAGCCACATGTACATCATCTCTTTCTTCATTTATGCCCCTCTCAACACTCTTCTTTCCTTGCATTGGCCTTTATTCTCTCCTGCTAGAGATAGGCTTCTCCTCCTTCAATTCCTCCAGAATTCATGTCCCTCCTGCTTCAATCCTCCAGAGGCAAAGAAATTCTCCTCCAGCTTAAAATGACAAAACCCTAGGAGTGAATTCTATCTGACCTATATCCAGAACCATCCCTTTAGCCAGGGAGCTGTCCTATGACTGACAGTGTCCAAGCCAGTGTCCACCCCGTGGCCAGGAAGAGGGTGGGCTAATGTAGAGGCAGCATAGCATGGAGTAAGAAGCAAAAATTCTGAACCTCGATCACCTGGGTTCAAATTCCAACTCTGGCTCTTACTGAGTGAACTTTAGCAAGTTACTTATTTTTTGTATATCTTAGTTTCCTCATCTGTAAAGTGAAAATAATAATAGTATCTTACCAGATTATTATAAGGATTAAATGAGTTAATGCATGTAAAGCATATAGAGCGATTCTGGGTACATGGCAAGCACCATACAAGTATTCGTGGGATAAAAAGGAATAATCAAATCATATAATTGAGTTGCACTTTACAAATAAATAAATTCTGTGTTTATCTTCTTTAAACATCTAGTAGGCACTAGGCACTGTTCCTAGGAACTGAAATACACCACGGAAAAAGACAGACACAGTTTCTTCTTTCATTATATTCCAAAGGACTGTATACAGAATAAAGAAGGAATAGGCTATATCTTTGAAGAGTCTACCTTCTAAAGAAATAAACTAGATGTTATAGGACTAAAGACTTCAGTGACGTTTGCAGTTTTTCCCCAGAAGTAACCTAGCCTAATTAACCCAAAACTATTGCCTTACCATGCAATAAATTGTTGCCAGCCTGAGGTGGGAAGTTTCTGCTCACATGAAAAATTTCTTCAGATGCAATTAAAAACACAGATAAGTCAAAAGTTTACATATTTTATTATTTCATTTATGTAGCATTTTCAAAAAAACCAAATTATAGAGGTGTAGAACAAATCAAGTGGTTTCCACGAGTTAAGAAAGAGCAGGGAGTGTAAGACTATTAAGGGGTGTGACTAGCATGAAAGAATTCCTTGGAGGTGACGGAGGTTCTATATCTTGTCTGGGTTGGCTGTTATATGAACAATACACAGGATAGAACAACATATAATTCTCCAAAAAGATATACAAGAAAGATGAGAATATACAAAAGCTGGTAAATTTTGAATAAGATCTGTGGTCTAGTTAATTATATTATGTCAATATCAATTTCTTGGTTTTGAGTATGTACTCTAACTACATATGCTCTTACCTTTGGAGAAAGCTGCGTAATGGGTTTCTGGGATGTCTTTGTACTATTACTGCAAGTGGTGTGAGTGTATAATTATTTCAAATTAGAATTTCAGAGAAAAAAGCTCTGTCCATAGTCAATTCAATGTGTGGACTTAATTGGAATCCTGATTAAGAAGGAATGTATTCATGAGACAATTGAATATTTGAGCATCGACTGGATATTTGATCATATTGAAAACTGTTTGCTTTTTTGTGTGTGTTTTGAGGGGTTTTTTTAGAAGCCCTTGCCTTTTTTTTAAGTTACCTATGAAATATTCATGGCTGAAATGATATGATGTCTAAGACTGATTCAAATAATATGAAGAGGGAAAGGAAATAATGTAAAAGAAACAAGAATGACCATGAATCGGTAATTGTGGGAACAGGGTACAGAATTATTCTTTCTGCTTTAACATATGCTTGGAAAATTCTCGAGTAAATTTTTTTTTGAGCTGGAGTCTCATTCTATTGCCCAGACTGGAGTGCAGTGGCCGCTCCCTGCCACTGCAGCCTCGACCTGCTGGGCTCAGGTGATCCTTCCGCCTCAGCCTTCCAAGTAGCTGGAACTACAGGTGCACGCTACCACGCCCGGCTAATTTTGTAATTTATTGTAGAGATGAGGTCTCGCCAAGTTGCCTAGGCGGGTCTCGAACCCGCAGGCTCAGGCAATCCACTCACCTCAGCCTCCCAAGGCGCGGGATTACAGGCTGAGCCACAGAGCCCGGCGAGTAGAATATTTTTAAATAACACAACTTTGATTCAAAAAAATTAAAAAATAGAAAACTCCACTTGAAGATTTTGTTGGCTGCCTCTCTTGTTTCTTACCAGCAGGTTCCTAACATAGAATTTATGACACATATTGGTATAGATCCCTTATTATTATATCACATTTGGTCAGATCTAAGCAACTTCACAGTTGTTCATGAAAGGAATAGTCATAAAGCAAAATGACTTGTTGGAAATAAAAATCTTGGCCGCAGTGTTTTTGGAGGTGTAAAAGCCACAGCTAATCTGTTTGTCACTCTTCCTCCCTTGCTTCGGTGAATTTGGTGCTGATTTTCTCTGGCAGATCTCCCTTCAACAGTCCTTCTAGTCCTTTTTATCCCCTTTCACTTTAGCCTTGACCTCTAATTTACTGCTTTGAAAGAAAAAAAGCAAAAAATGTGAATGTGAGCTTGTTGCAAGAAGCTTGCTTATTTCTTCATTTATATATTCCCATGCCCATCTCCCTAGAGAGATTCTGGCACAGAACCTGATTCCCACGTATTCTTGTTTTATAGACATTTATGAAGGACCCTCTGTGGCCATTTTCTCACTTACCACAAACAAACACCAATGTGGTAATAATATTGGCTCTACTTTATAGATGAGGCATCTGAAATGTATTTTCTACTGAAGATTACAAAGTTTGTAAAATAAAAAGTAAAATAGAAATTTTTGTTAAATAAATAAATTGACTCAGAACTCATTTTTAACATTTTGCTATTCTACAATTTATTCTAAAATCCTTAAGCCATCACTTAAGGAAACTGTGGATGAATATGAGATTTCTTACAGACATGCCATCAGCATCTCACCTCCATACACTCACTCTTGATACACACTGGCTCAACTCACCGATTCCCAGCAGATAATCTCTGTTCTGGAATATTCTAAACCATTGTAATAGGATTGCTTCAAAGTGAGGTTTTCCCAATGAAACAAACATTGAAAGGGTTAAGCCAATTTCATTTTTCAAGTTTCTAAATGTTTAAAAAGTAAATGAGGGTTAGTTTTTTCCATAGGTTTTACTATGTTAACAGCCAAACTGCCCACATAGGAACCAAAATTCTCAATTGACTATCCATGAGCACCATGGTCTACTTTCCCTTACAAGAAGACACCCAATTGCTTTCTTTTTTGAGGTAGGAGAAGTCTTTAAGGGTGTTCCAGTCCGTCTTTTTCCTTTTTCTGCCCTCTTTTCTTTCCTGTTGCCCATTCAGTTCTTCCCCTGCAGTCAAATAGTGTAAATCTCGTGGACCACTGTGTCTCCCTTCCCTCCATAAATAGCCCAGCCCGCTGGGCACCAGATCTGGAGGGAGGTGGGCTGCAAGGGACCTGCAGGATGTGCTGGCAATCCCAGGATGAGGTCTGGAGTCTCAGGATCCTTGGAGACCTGCCGAGTGTCTCTCCAGAGAACCAGAGAGCCAGCTGCCAAGGAAGTCTCTCCTTAATCTACAGCACCACCTTTTGAGGAGATGCTGTATTTGGAGCAAGTGTCAGAAAAAATCTGGGTTGGGTACTGGAGAGTTTAGGGAATCACCAACTCTCTGGGTGGTGGGGACTTCGGCAGTTCTCCTTTCTATACTTCTGCCTTGGAATAGAACTGCCCATTGTCTCTAAAATCTCATTTTTTAAAAGAGCTCCTGTCTCCATGATCAAGCTTGTCTAAATTTAAGAATAAATCTCAAGTTAGCCCTTGAACTGATCTTTATTTTTCTCAAAGAGCCTTGTATATAGGAAAGCAACCTGGGAAGAAGAAAAAGAGGGATCGCTGGGCATGGCAGCTCTTGTACTCTGGAGGCAGTCAGTGAGGCCTTGGGTTTCAACCCCCTGTAGACATTTCCCACTGGCCCTGCTGACTGCTGAGAGATTTCTTCAGTACCACAACCAAGGAAGAATATGACAGGATACTAGTGGACGTAATTCCTTTAGAACAAAGAAAATTAACTTTTGATACCCATGCGTTGGTTTAGGGCTTGGAAACTCATGTATATGACAAAACACAAGCAAACACAATTATATCAGCATTAACCACTTTATCAAACTTCAGCCTGGATACAATCTGTAAGGAGATGATAATTCACGCTCAACAGGAAATAACAGTACAATAGCTAATAGTGCATTTGGACTCTATCAGGAAAGACACTGTCATCCTAGAGAAAAGTGAATTTGCAAATCTGAGAGCAGAGAATGAGAAAATGAAAACTGAATTAGATCAAGTTAAGCAATAACTAATAACATGAAGCCAGTCTAATCAGAGCAGACACTAAACTGGACATCAACCTAGAAAGAAGCAGAGTAATAGATATGTTTACAGATCAAGAAAAGAAACTTATGGGAGCAACCACAGAATTTACAAAAAAAGATAACAAAACCAAAAGTATTATTTCAGAGACCAGTAATAAAATTGACACTGGAATTGCTTCCTTAAAAACACTGATTGGAGTCTAACCAACTTGAGACAATTTGTTACCTTGCAGCCTCAGTGTTTATTTGCCTGACAATTTTTTTAATACATTCTGGAACTACTATTAATGCTCGTACTACGCTGTTATTGACTTCTTAGAACATTAAACCAGAATAGATTGACTTTGAACACTATTAGTTGCAACAGAAACTTCCTACAAGATTATTCAAAGTATGTATGGACTAAAGAGAAGAGTTTTAGAATGGGAAGAGATTTTTTGTCTTTATTGTGTATATGTTCTTATTTTATTATGCTGAAAAGTTGCCATTCAAAACCTGATTTATTTGAGATAGGAGGGCATTTTGTCCTTATCCTTTTGATAGTTCATAGGAACTGAACCAGAGTTTTCTTGTGTTTGCTTGAACAACTGTGTAAATCATGTAGGATTTCATTGGTAACAACTGTAAATTTGAAAACTATTCCCTGCATACATACTTATTATTGAGTTTAACTTTCCTGAAACTATTGCATCATTGCATTTTTGTATAAAATAAAAGATTATTATAAGAAAAAGAAAAACCATGCCTAATGCTTTAGCAAGAAAATGAGAATAGGAGGAAGATAAACAGAACCTAATGCTACAACCCTATGGACATAGCCAAATGGAAAGCAGCGGTAGGACAGGTGCCTGGTTCTGTTGATCACAGAACTTCAGCTCCGCAGACCAGGCCACTCAATCCTTCAGAGCCACCTGCCCAGATTGTTCACTGAAATACCTCAGAGGATTGACTTTCAGCTGGATGGTCTGGTTTGGCAGTCTGAACCAATGCCTTGAACTACAAACAACTTGTTCTTTCTCTTTATCCCAAGTAGACACCCTTCCTCTTATTCCAGTGCTTGGCAGTTTCTGATCACTCCCACCCCACCCTTCAGATCCATTCTCTGCCTTTCGGCCTCTCCTGTGCTCTAGGAGACTGGCTTTTGAAGACTGCTTTTCTAGCTGGTGAGCGGTTGGGTTCAGCCAGTTGAAAGGTGCTGGTAGGAGATCAGAGGGCAGAAGGAGAGAGACATGAAGCTCATGTTGTCCTCGACTGGCTCCCTGCTTCAGCGTGATTCTAGCAGTGACAACAGCCCTCCTCTACCTCAGCTCCCAGCAAGAGATCCCTCCTTCCTGACTCAGCACTCACAGCGCCCATGGCCCTCTTCCCCATGCTCTGCCCCCTCAACCCTGGGGAAGGCAAAAGCTTCCTGAGGCTGCGCCTCTCTGAGTGCCTCAGCATTCCTTCTTTGTTCCCTCAATGCCCTGCCCTCCCTTTCTGAGCTGTGCCTTCATGAGAATCTCTGTGTTTGAAGCTTCTAAGGTAAGCTCTGTTTCCTACGTGGATCTTGCCTGCTCCCATCTCTCAGCTCCTTGTGGTAAAACAAACACTTCAGGAAGGTCCTACACTGGGGTCTTTTCTCCTCTTTTTTCATTTCCCTGTAATTCATACTCGGGATTTCTGTCCAGCTCAGTCTCTTACTTTTTCAGGTCTCTGTCCACATGCTATCTCATCACAGGTACATTTCCTGACACACAACCCATCCTCTCACACCTTTCACTCTGTCTCCTGTACCCTGCTCTAGGTTGTCTTCATAATGCTTTTTATCATTTGACTTATTATCTACTTATTGATTTGTTTACTGTCTCTCTTCTCCTACCAAAATTAAACCGCCTTTATAGTTTATTGCTAAACCTCAACAATGTAGGGAATACGGTAGTACTCCATAAACATCTACTGAATGAATACATGTAGTGTGTAGACACTGTTTGACTCATTCATAGCTTCAAGCTTCGAACTCTGCATACAGCTTTTTCTCATGACACCAACCTTAATAGTAATTGCTGAGTATCCAAATATACTTGGAATTGTACTCAGAGATACTGTATGTAACATAAAGATAAATCATAGCAGAAAAGGAAAAGAACCCCCAAGTTCCACATTCTAACTATCACCAGAATTTGGGATCCATACATAAGTTTCCAGATTTGGGAGTAAGGAATAGGAGTGAGTCTAGGCATCCCAACTAGAAATGGATTCCTTCGGGAGGCACATCAGAGGTGGGTGGGCTGGGTTGAAAAGGAAAGAAGGAGGGACGGATGAGTCTTTAGGAGTCATGTGGTGGGACCAAAGTTTTTTGTCCTTGGAGAAGGGAGAAGAAAACTCAAAGCCCCATATTTTTTCAGATAGCGCTTACTCATTTTGAGAACATTTAACTTCCTCCATGTTAATTGAAAAATGACCTAAGCCAAAACCATCTTCTGAAGGTTTTGTGTTGAGGCCATGAGCCTTCTTCCTCTGAAGGGTCTGGGGAACATCTAAGAGAAGAGAGTGGGCATCTCAAAATGAAGCTCTGATGGCCCCGAGGAAAATACAAGATTTCATAGATTGAAGTCTGGTCCTCTTCTAGCAAACCATGGAAAAAACTCAGAGGGTATGAGAACTAGAATCTTGGGTCTGACATGACCTAATCACACACTTACTGCACATTCCCCACCCAGAACCACTTGGAACCCTGACTGTACTCAGCCTTCCCTAATGTCAGCCATTTCAATAGGAGTGCAGTGATATCTATTGTGGTTTTAATTTGCATTCCCTTAATGACCAATAATGTTGAGCCTCTTTTTCATGTGCTTATTTTTCCATCTGTATATCTTCTTTGGTGAATGATCGGCTCAATAGTTTACATATTTTTTATTTTATTATTATTGAGTTTTTTATGTGTTCTGTACACAAATCTTTTATCAGATAAGAGATTTTCAAATGTTTTCTCCTTGCCTGTGGCTTGGTTTTTCAATTATCTCAATGGTGTCTGTCAATGAGCAGAGGCTTTACATTTTGATAAAGTCTAGTTATTAATTTGTCCTTTTATGGATTCCACTTTACTTTTTTCTCCTGTGGTTTGGACATTTTGGGGGCATCTAGTTTAATTCCGTTATGGTCAGAGAACATACTTTGTATGATTTCAATTCTTTTAAATCTGCTAAGGTTTGTTTTATGACCCAGGATATGGTACATTTTGGGGAATGTTCCATGTGTACTTGAAAAGAATGTGCATTCCATTGTTACTGAGTGGGGTGTTCCTTAAATAGCAGTTATGTCTGGTTGGTTGATGGTGTTGTTCAATTTTTTCTGTATCCTTGCTGGTTTTCTATTAGCTCAATCAATTACTTCTGAAGTCTCCAACTATAATTGTGGATTTGTCTATTTCTTATTTCAGTTTTTTCAGTTTTTTCTTTGTGTACTTTGGAGCTCTGTTGCTACAGGCAAAATATTTAGGATTGGTATGTTTTCTTCGTGAACTTATTCTTTTATCATTATGTAATGTGTAATATCCCTCTTTATCCCTGTTTTTTTTTTCTTTTTTTCTTCTCTGAACTCTACATTGTCTTATAGTAATGTAGTCACTCCACCTTTTCTTTGGTTAGTCATCTTCCATCCTTTTACTTTTATATATTCCTTTTGTGTGCATTATTTGAAGTCAGTTTTTATAACATAATTGTTGATATGCTTGGATTTGTGTGTGTCATTTTATTCTTTATTTTTTATTTGTTCTCTCTAGTTTTTGTTCCTCTATTTCACCTTTCCTGCCTTCCTTGGGGCTATTTGAACATTTAAAAAAATATTCCATTTTATTGCTATCTATTACATTTTTAACATATTTTTGTATAGGTGTTTTTACTGGTTGCTTATGGAATTCTATATATATATATTTAACTCTTCCAGTTTACTTTAATTCAATATTTTACAACTTTTAGTGGAAAACAGAAAGCGATCCTACCACCATTTATGTTGTGGTTATCTTGTGTATTATATCTACATACATTGAAAACTTCATCAGATAATGCTACCTTTTCTTGTTTTTAACAATACAATATAAAAGCAGTGAGGTGATTCCTAAAATAACTAAAAATTGACCTTCCATATGATTCAGCAATCCCCTTTCCTGGGAATATATCCAGAGGAACATAAATCGTTCTACAAAAAAGACACCTGAACACACATGGCTATTGCTGCACTATTTATAATAGCAAAAATGTGAAACCAACCCTACTGCCCATCGAATGTGGACTGGATAAATAAAATGGTACATATACACGATGGAACAAAATGATGGATTTTGCCACAAATTGAATGTAGTTGGAGACCATCATACTAAGTGATCTATCACAGAAACAAATAACTGAATATTGCAAGTTCTCAATTATAAGTGAGACCTGAACATTAATCACATTGGCATAAGGGAGGGGTTGGCAGTCATTGGGCACTGCTGGGGGAGGCACATAACAACACAAAGCATACCTGGGGAAGTGAAGGCCAGTTGAAGGTCCAAACTTCACCTGCATGCAGCCTACTTGTGTAGTTAATCTTTACTTGTACTCCACATCTCTATAATAAAATAAAATTCAATTATATATATGTATATTTAAAAACTTGGTAGAATAGTCTATTAAATTTACCCAAATATTTATTACTTCTGTTCTCTTTTTTCATTCTTGATGCTTCAATTTTCCTTCTGGAATTATTTTCTCTGTGTCTGAAGACTTATCTTTAGCAATTATTTTAGAGCAATTCTACTGGTAATAAATTCTTTTTTATTTCCTTCATCTGAGAATGTTTTCTTTTTTTTTAATAATCAATATTTTTTATTTTATTTTATTATGTTATTGTGGGGTACAGTTAGGGGTTAGGCATACAAAAATATTTCGTTCAGGTACCCTTGTTGATAAGGGGTGTCTCCCCATCCTCAGATAGATACCCACCACCATTAATCCCATCCCCCTC
>CAUYQG010071213.1:0-10183 GCA_963574415.1 Tarsius wallacei | reverse complement strand
AGACCCGCCTGGGCAACTTGGCAAGGCCTCACCTCTACAATAAATCAAAAATTAGCCGGGCATGGTAGCGCACGCCTGTAGTTCCAGCTACTTGGAAGGCTGAGGCGGAAGGATCGCCAGAGCCCAGCAGGTCGAGGCTGCGGTGGCCGGGAGCATGCCACTGCACTCCAGTCTGGGTAACAGAGTGAGACTCCACTCAAAAAGAAAAATACAAGTATTTCTAACTAGCCATAAGTGTGTGTATGTATCTAGAGAGACACAAGCAGAATGATGGTCATCTAATTAAATAACAAATGCGGAAGCAAATAGGCCAAGATGTTGAGTTAATTCTTGAGGATGAAAATATGAATAACTGTGATTGTCTTCTTTGTGCTTTTCTACTTTTGCTTTTGCCTTTTTTTCTTAATTTTTTGAGTAAGGGTCTCACTCTGTCACCCAAGTTGGAGTGCAGTGGCATGATCACAGTTCGCTGCAGCCTTGACTTCCTGAGCTCAGGTGATCCTTCCACCTCAGCCTCCTGAGTAGCTGGACTACAGGCATGCAACACCATGCCTGGTTAATTTTTTTTTTTTTGTAGAAATGAGATCTCGCTATGTTGCCCAGGCTGGTCTTGAACTCTTAGGCTCAAGCAATCCTCCTGCCTCAGGCTCCCAAAGTGCTGAGAGGTTTTACTTTGCTTTTGTTTTATCACAACATAAAAGTTATTTGATGCAGGGCAACCCCCTCGGGTCCTCTCTTCTGTCCTCTCAATAAATCCTGCTTTCTAAAAAAAAAAAAAAGTTATTTGATGCAGCATGATAGATTGAATTGTTATTGCAGTCCTTGACCTCACTCTAGTGGCATCATGCATTCACACCTGTGATTGACATGTCTGACATGTGGGCTGCCACCAAGCTTCGTCCTCAGATCTCCTCTTTTCTGTCTACTTTCATGCCTTCGGTGACCTCATTCAACCTCATGGCTTTAAATAACCAACCTAGACCTCTCTCCTGCACTCCAGACTCATACATATCCAACTGTCTCTTAACATGTCCGGTTGGATGTCCTAAGAAGCATCTCAAACTTAACATGTCTAAAATAGAGCTCCTAGCCGGGCTCGGTGGCTCAGCCTGTAATCCCTTGCCTTGGGAGGCTGAGGTGAGTGGATTGCCTGAGCCTGCGGGTTCGAGACCCGCCTGGGCAACTTGGTGAGACCTCATATCTACAATAAGTCAAAAAATTAGCCGGGTGTGGTAGCGCGCACCTGTAGTTCTAGCTACTTGGAAGGCTGAGGTGGAAGGATCGCCGGAGCCCAGCAGGTTGAGGCTGCAGTGGCTGGGAGCGTGCCACTGCACTCCAGTCTGGGCGACAGAGTAAGACTCCAACTCAAAAATAAATAAATAAATAAAATAAAATAAAATAGAGCTCCTAATCCCACCACCTCCAAAACATAGACCCTTGCCCCTCCCTCAGTCTTCTCCATTGCAGTAAATGGCAACTCAGGCCAAAAACCTTGGAGTCACCCTCAACTCCTCCCTTTCTTCACACCCAATCTGTCAGGAAATCCTGTTGACTTTACTTCCAACATACACTCAGAAGCTGACCACTTTTCCGCACTTCATAACTAACCTAGTCCCAGCCACAACTACCTCCTACCTATGTTCTTGGAAAACCTTCTGATTGGTTTCCCTGCTTCTGCCTTTGTTCTCTTTCATCAGTTCTCTACACAGCAGCCAGGGAGATTCTGTTGATCCACATGGTCCATAGTTACAAAATGACCCCAAATTAATCAGGCCTCTTGATAGTAGCAGCATTGTATATAGCCCCCTCCTACCATAAACCTGAGCTGGCCTTGCACCTGGCTTTGACCAATAAAATATGACAGAGGTGATGCTGTTTGAGTTCCTGGCCTCGGCCTAAAGAAACCTTTTACTTTCTAAGAACACTGCCCCATCTCTGGCCATATCACCCTGAACATGCCCGATCTCGTCTGATCTCAGAAGCTAGGCAGGGTTGGGCCTAGTTAGTACTTGGATGGGAGAACACTACCCTAAGACACCCCGTAAGGAAACCGGTCTAGCCTAGTGCAGAATGAGCAGCCATCAGAATAGAATTGAGGGGACCCAGCTGACAACCAGACATGAGCAAGACTAGCGAGGACACTGCAGCCCAGCCCATCATCCAGGCAAAGGTGGCCGCATGAGTGAACACAGGCAAAACCAGCAGAAGACTCATCCAGCCAAGTCACAGAATCATAAGAAATCATTGTTTTAAGCCACCAAGTTTCGGGGTGATTTGTTTTGCAGCAATAGATACCTGATACAAACCGTATGTCAGATCGCTTCACTTCTGTGCTAGACGCCCTCCAGTGGTTCCCCATTTCACTCACATTTGAAGCCAGAGTCAATGCGGGTACAAGGCCCTACGTGATCTGCACCCTCATTCTCCATCACTGTTACTCTGACTGTACCTAATCTGCTCCTCCCTGGCTCACCCCATTCCCACTTACCCAAACACCCCAGCCATGCTTTCTCCCTCAGGGCCTTTGCACTTGCTGTTCCCTCCATGTGGAACTTCCCCACTTCACCCCATATCCAAAGGCTCCCTCCCACGCTTGCTTCTGGTTGCTACTGAAGTGTCACCCTCTCAGCAAGGACTCCTCTGACCCCTTGCAGTGCCCCCATTGCTCTTCTTTTTTTATGTTTAGAGACAAGGTCTCGTTCTGTCACTCAGGCTAGAGTGCAGTGGTGCAATCATAGCTCACTGCAACCTTGAACTCCCGGCCTCAAATGATCCTCCTGCTCTAGTCTCCTGAGTAGCTGGACTAAAGGTGGACCCCACCACATTTACTTTTTATTTTATGTAGAGTCAGGATCTTGCTATGTCATCCAGGTTGGTCTCGAATACCTGGGCTCAAGTGATCCTCCTGCCTTGGCCTCCCAAAGTGTTAGGATTACAGGAATGAGCTACTGTCCTGGCCCCCTTTTCTTTTGCTTTTTTTTTTTTTCTTTGAAAGCAGGATTTATTGAGAGGACAAAAAAGCTTCCCCAGTGGGAGAAGACCCAAGGGGGCTGCCTATCTGGCCCCCTTTTCTTGTCCCCTTCCCCTGCCCTGTTACTCTCCACAGAATGCATCCCCACCTGACATACTACAGTATTTATTTTCCATGTTTACTTTATTACATATATGTTTTTGCCTGTTTTATTCATGCTGTTCCCCCAGTGCCTGGAGCAGTTTCTGGCACATAGGAAAGGCTGGAGAAATATTTGGTAAGAGAGTGGACATTGCTACTCATCCCGCCTCCAAGCAATCTCACCACACCTTGGCTCTTCCCCTTGAGGCCTCAGATGTTTCTGTTCCTTCAGTCCATGAGGCTAAGCAGGGGCTTGAGGATGAGTACTTGACCCCCCAGGCTTCTCACCTGTGAGACCAGAAGAGCAGCATGGAACTAGACACCCACACCTGGTGGGCTTCACAGTCAAGTACACACTCTTCCCTGCCATGTCAGATGTTAACAGGCCCACAGTGGAGGAGGAGCTTCCTGGCGCTGTGGCAGACTGTATTTTCCAAAGATCATTACTGCAGTATTTCCAATCCCACATGCTCCTTCAGATCACTGATCCTTCCATCAAAACACAAAGTCTATTTCCTCGCCCCATTAATCTGAGCAGGAAGTTGTGGCTCAAGCGAAGAACAGAATGTAGAGAGAGTGCGACTTTCAAGGGTAACTGTCAAAGGTAGGTCATAAAAGGCAGTACAGCTTCCCATGGCTCTCATCTCAGCACACTAGTCCTTGGAGCTCAACCATTGTGTCGTGAGGAAGCCCAGGCCAATGGAGAGGCCACGGCCGGTGTTGCAGCCAACAGCTCCTGCTGAGGCCTCAGCCAATGGCCAGCACCAACTGTCAGACAGCACCCAGCCTTTATAATCCAGCCCCCAACCCCTATCCTAACACCAAGTAGAAAAAAGATGTCATCACTCCCAGGCATTTCCCAAACTACAAATTCATGAGCAAAATAAATGTTTTTGTTGGGTTTTTTTCAATCTTTCTACCTTTATCTGTAAAGAACACAACTCTTCTTGACACAGACACGAACACTCACACGTTCCAAGGAGCCCATTAAAAACAACAACATCCAGGCTCGGTGGCTCAGCCTGTAATCCCTCGCTTGGGAAGGCTGAGGTGAGTGGATTGCCTGAGCCCGCGGGTTCGAGACCCGCCTGGGCAACTTGGCGAGACCTCATCTCTACAATAAATCAAAAAATTAGCCGGGCGTGGTAGCGCATGCCTGTAGTTCCAGCTACTTGGAAGGCTGAGGCGGAAGGATCGCCTGAGCCCAGCAGGTTGAGGCTGCGGTGACCGGGAGTGGCCACTGCACTCCAGTCTGGGTGACAGAGTGAGACTCCAACTCGAAAAAAAAAAAAAAAAAGAAATGAGGTTTTCAGTAATGAGACTCCAGGTAGATGAAGAGAGGGGAGAGTTTCTTTTGATATTAAAACACAAGAATGTCTACTAGGAGAAGCTCCATCTAATGATTTAGAAGATCTGTCTGTCAGGTAAATATCTGAGGTTATCAATGGTTCTGTCCCACCCCAAACTGCAGAGAGGATAGAACTGAATGGCTGACCATCATGCAGGAAGCTAAGAAGAAGGTGATCATAGGGAGCAAAGAATGAAGAGCCTGTACCAGGGAAGGAACAAGAAAGAGAGGAGATCAAAGTGGAGGCTTATTCTCAGGACTCAGAGAAGAGCCATGTGGCTGAGCCTGTGACTCTTGAAGTGTGGGTGGCTGCATGGAGGAAAGGCATGCCTCTGAAGCCCCTCCATCTCTTTGAATGCCTTGAGATCGAGGTGACAGCTGGAATGGCTCCCAGTAAGGCTGTTTGAAAATGCTATTATTATTACTTCCTGTCACAAAAGTTTTGATTGCACATACATGAATGACTTCCACTTCACTTCAGATTCTGTTTGGTTTTCTTTTTTTTTTTTTGAGTAAGAGTCTTACTCTGTCACTCAGACTGGAATGTAGTGACACAGTCACGACTCACCAAAGCCTTGAACTCCTGGGCTCAGGAGATCCTGAGGATCTTGGGGTCAGCCCCCTAAGTAGCTGGGATTACAGGCATGTGCCACCACACCTGGCTAATTTTTGTCATTTTTTTGTAGAGACGAGGATCTCGTTATGTTGCCTAAGCTGGTCTTGAATTCCTAGGCTCAGTTGATCCTCCTGCCTCAGCCTCCCAAAGTGCTAGGACTACAGGTGTAAGTCATTGCACTGGCCCTGTTTGGATTTTTATAACAGAAGCTTGAACTCCACAATTTATTCCCATCTTCTTATTTCATGGAAAAGGAAATAGAAGTTCAGATTTTAAAGTTTGTTTAAGGTCAGGAAGAGAACAGGAAGCAAGTGGGAACCAGAACCAGGGCTCTGGACTCCCAGTCCGGAACTCCCTCCCCTACAGCCCTATAGCCCTCAGATCCTGGGTTCCCATCTTTGGTACCCACAACCTCTTCAGTGATGGGTGGCAACTCTCTGCTTTCCCTGGATAACTTGTGGAGGCGGGTGAGTTATTCGCATTCGGCAGCAGCAGCATCCGGCTTTGAAAGCAACCAAACCCTCATCTTCTAGAGTTACTGGGCTCATAGTCCTTGGAAATACCAGGATGGGGCCTCCTGCTAGCTGGCTATCAGTCAGATTTTTCACAAGTTTGCTACGTCTCAGTGACAGGACTGTGTCGAGGCCCAGATGCTCCGGCATAAATAAACAGCACATCTGGAGCCTGGAAGGGGTCCAACTGCATATTGTAGACAAGGCTGGGGTGGAAACAAAGCCAAATGACACACAGCTGGAAATGGTTACGTTAGAAGGAAGCGGGGGGTGGGGGGTGTAGCAGGAGAGGAGAGAAGAAAGGGAGAAAACAAGATCAAACTAGGGATGACCGTTGTCTGGAAGACTCTGAATTAAAATGCCTATGAAACAAATCCATGGTTTATGCCAGAGTTCAATTAAAAGCATTCCCCCAGAAATGACAGTTTATAAGAATTGACCTCAACGCAGAGAGGCTGAGCAGGCCTGAGCAGCTGGACGCCTGACTGCCCTGGATGTAGCTAGGTGGGGTGGTCCCCTCCTAGCTATTTGAATCTATAAATGGCTTCGTGGTGAGCAGGGTGAAGGAGTTCAGCCCTGCCCCGATGAGAACCCCAAGGCTCCCTGCTCGGGATCACCCAGCACTTGGGAAGCTTAGTGAGTTCCCAGGCTCCTGGGCAGCCTCCTCTGAACATGCCCATTGTGAATATACAGAGCATTAGAGAGGAGGCCTGGGAGGAAGAGGACGTGCAGTGACATCACTCCCTCCCAGCAGAGACTCAAATAGATGATTCACCAAAATGAATCAGGAATGGCTGCAGAGGGAGCTGCTCACGCCCATGCCCCAGCCAGTGACTGAAAGCTACAATGACATCACCCAGCAGAGGACAGGAAGTCTAAGTAAAGGGGAAATTAGGACAAAAAAAAAAAAGAAGAAAACAATCCTTTCCTCTCCCACTTAATGAAAATCAAGTGTATGGATTACCTTCCTAATAGACGGCCTGATTTAATCTCCTGAAACAAAAATATCCCAAATTAAGCCATCCTTAAGAGATGCCAAGATGCAGACTTCTTGGGCACAGCACAGAACCACAGGGCAAAGCATTTCTCATTTCTGCCAGACCCCTTTCACTGACTTTCTGTTTTGTGACAGGCCATATAGGCTGGCTCCTAAGAGAGGCTCCACCTAACTTGGGGACAAACTTTGACGGTGGTAAGATGTCATATTTTAAACAAAGCTGATAACTAAACAAAATGGACCTACTTCAGTAGCAACTTGGATGCCTGGTTTGGTTGAGATTTCAGGTTTTCTGTCTGCACAGGGAATCTAAAAGAATAAACTACTTTCTTTGGGTCTTAATTGCACTTTAGAGAACCCCCAAAATGATCAAACCAGAACACAAGTCTAGTCTTGGATACGAATTCTTTGTCTGTAGGTTCCAACCATTCTAGTGGAAGGGAGAAGCCAATTAGTCTTCACAATGTCATGTATTTTGATTCTGAAATCTTCTGATAAAACATACTTAGGGAATACGGTTAGAAGTTGGTATGGTTTTAGATATATGCATGATTTTAAAATCTTTGTTCACTCATTTAAAAAATATTTAGTGAGTCTTCTAAGAGCTAAGCATTATGCTGGGAGCTGGAGGATACATTGTGAAATGAGATGGAGTTCTTGCCCTCAAGAAGTTTCTTATAGTCTAGCTGCCAGTTTCTGAAACCATCGTAACAGTGGAAGCACAGCAGTTAATGCTGGTTAAATTAATTTTCTGGAGCACCAGTGAATTCCAGGGCAAAGGAAGGCTTGTATAGCTCTACAAATATCCCATGCCTCAAAACAAAAAGAAATCTGTATTTAGAAAATCTTAATTTTGTAGCATTTCAAGAGCACAAAAACAGTATAAAGGGAGGTAAGCCAGAATTCTTTCTGTAGCCTGGTAATTAATTAGTGGCTTAAAATCTGCTGTAGACTCCAAACCAAAGTGGTATTTTTGGGAAGGAGATTGGGGGAGGTTGAACATAATGGAAGGCACATTTCCTAAAAGCATCTCTTAATTTGAAATTAATTTCTTAATTCAAAGAGCAAAACTTTGACCAAGGATAGATGGTTTGGGTGCTGTTTCTTAGCTAAAATGGCATGGTCATGTGATCATAGCATAAACAAAATTTACTATGTATCTTGCTTGTCTGTTTGAGATTACGTAGTTTTTTGGCTCTTTTTTGGAGGAGAGGGTGAGTTTGGGAATGAGCTGAATTTGTTCTGTTCATCTCTTCAGATCCTTCTCCACGCTGTTCTGTATTCCCAGGAAGTCGATCTATATGGGCTACGGCAACAGATTTGTTACCTCTGGCTTCTAAGTAGATTCTGCCAATGGGCAGCACTTAAAAGAAATCAGGAAGGTGAAAGAGAGAGGTCAGGATGTCTATTCCCAGGGCTCCCTCTCTGCTAAGTCACTGTGAGTCAGTGGCATCCTTGTCCCAAAAGCTCCAACTTCTGTCAGGCAGGCCTCTACACAGCCATCTTCCCAGGGGTTCAATAACTGCTAGCTTGTGGTTCAATAACTGCTAGCTTCAATAACTGCTAGGTTGACCATAATGGAAAGCACATTTCCATTGTCCCTTCACTTCTGGAGAGGGTATGTATACTCTTCCTTGAGGTTTCCCTACATCCCTAAATAGTCCTTTTTGTCCCATTGAAGTATGCAACCGTGACAGATACAGGGGATTTCGTGTTATCTCAAGTTTTGTACCTAAAGGGAGGTTTTATTATTATTTTCACATTACATGATTTCAAATTCACATAGTCCAAATTTGCATGAAAAAGCAGCAAATTTCAAAAGCTCCACTGGACCATCTGCATCTGTAACAGGGTAGAAAATCAATGTTTACAAAGTCTTGTTCTTCAATTTTCCTCTCTAGCTTAAGCTATTATCATTTGTGATGCTGGGCCTTCCTTTTCAACTTTACTTTTAAATAGTAGACATAAGGTTATCCAGGAATGATTCCTGACTTTATGTACTCCTTGGCAAAAGGACAAACAGACTTTACAGTCAATGCATTAAGGCAATCCTCCCTCTGCCTTTCCAGCCATGGGAACCCATTCCCGGGCAACAAAAACCTCTGAAATATTCAGAACAAGTACATGACAAATTCCCTTCTTCCGCTGCAGCACAGGGTTTAATTTTTGTTTTGCTTCATCTCATCATCCCAACCCCTCTTGCTGGGTCACTGACTCAGTAGTAGATGGTTTGGCTTTCACTATAGTCCAGTGAAGCCAACGCACACAATTTGGCGATAGGGTAAATGAGTGGCTGTTACCAAGAGCCATGGTACATCTGCTGATTTATGGACACAACCCATCGTTCCAGCATTTCCCTCTCCATTTGGAACTCCCTATCCATCCATTCATGCTTACTCATCGGTGCTACTTCCATTTCATCATTTATAGGGAAATACATTCTGGATGCTTAGTAGGAAAGGGCAGCCAACAATTTCCTGAGATTCATGTCCAGGGAATATGATTTAAATGAAAAGGCAGGGATGGACAGTGATCTCCCTTCTGATGGGCAGATGAGGTAGCATATGGCTGAGAGCTCTGACTTCAGAATCAGATCTGAATTATAATCCTAGTTCTACCTCCTATTGCTGTAAAACATGGGCTAGTTGCTTGCCCTTCTTCTCTTTTAATACCCACCTCAGTGGCCGTTGTGGAAATTAAGTGAAATAGCAGTAAAGCTCTTAACACAGTGAGCCCTTGATGAATGATAGCTGTTATCAAACTGTGAGCTCCTTGGTGACTTCTCTGCTGCTCACTGAACCTCTTTAGATTAAACACACACTCCACTTTTCATTGCATGGGTACAACATGTAGAAACAGATAGAATTTCACCTTTTGTTGGTATGTCTAGATTTGTTTACATTTTCCTGTCTGGTAAAGACCTTGGCTGTATAAACCTACCATTATGAAAAATGGCAGTGTCATAGACACAGAAGGTTTTCCCTCTTTAAAACCATTGGTCTCTGAGGTGAAGGGTTAGGCTGAACTGGACTTCTCTGATGCCTCTCTGAATCAAGAAAGGCCTCCAAAACAGCATTCATCCCATAAAACTATCTCATCCCATAAAACTATCCAGCAGCTAACCTTGCCTGCTGTCCTATCTGCTTATAACACCTCTGTTGGAATTATTTTTACTTGCTACCCTTTTCTCCCCTAAATCTATGAAATTTAAATTTAATTCTTCATGTGAATGGTCAACACTAAAGAATTTGGAGCAGAGAGTGTTTAGCCTTAGATCCTCAAAAGATCATTTGGGGGAGGGCACATCCATCTCAGTGCTGGTTGAATGCTAACATGCATCTAATCACCTGATGATCTGTAAAAACGCAAATTTCCATTTGCAGTAGTCTTGGGACTCTGCCCTTCTAATCAATGCTTCTGGTCCTTTTGCCATGCTTGAGTGTCAAGAAGCCAAACCGCCGGGCTCGGTGGCTCAGCCTGTAATCCCGCACCTTGGGAGGCTGAGGTGAGTGGATTGCCTGAGCCCGCGGGTTCGAGACCCGCCTGGGCAGGCGAAACCTCATCTCTACAATAAAAAAATCAAAAAAAATTAGCCGGG